>JAUMHA010400260.1:0-11291 GCA_032359765.1 Saxidomus gigantea | reverse complement strand
AATTAGCATAATATAAAAAGGAAATTTGTTTGTTTTGAGTGAATATGGAATACATCTCAGATCAAAGTGATATAATTTTCGCTCGCGCTTCGCGCTCTTTAAAATATTTAAATTGCATCGCTTTTTGTTTAGATATATTCCATATCCACTCCAAACAAACAAATATCCTCTATTTATCTATGTTTCAATACCGTAGACGGATTTTGCACCAGGTGAGAAAAATAGAATTTTGGTCCTCTGGTTTACCCTATTTTCAAGTCTTTTAAAATTGAATGAATTTGAAATATTAGCCAGAGCTCCCCTACATAGTTACAAAATGTATATATTTTATCATTGTATGTCTATCCTGTTTTACCATGCTTGTACATTTCGACCGAAATGAATCTATCTAAAAATAAATCTATCTATAAAATAACCTTTATACAGTATATTCACTTTATATCTGTCGGGGTATTGATTTAAACGTTATACTTTGAAGCAGATTGCAACAAGGTACAAGTCACGTACCCGGTAGTGACCAAGATTAAACAGGCCAAGATGGCGACGAGAGGGAGTGAAAATGCTTCTGATGAAATTATAACTGTAAAATGCTGTGTATGCGCTAAGAAAAACGTCACAAAGGAGGCGGAAAAGTACTGTGTACAATGTCAGGATTACTACTGTGTACCATGTACAGACATGCACAAAATGTTTCCCGCTATGGGTGGACACCAGATCCTGTATAAAGCCGATTTCCGTTCACACGGTTTACAATCTCATAAATCGAGTGATCTGCCGTGCCTTCCAACAGAAAGATGTTCCGTACATAAGACGAAGCTGCTGGACTTGTATTGTGGGAACCATGACGAGGTCGTTTGTGGTACTTGTGTAGCCCTCAGTCACAAGTAAGAAGATTTACTATTTTATTACAATTTGTCGATACATGTAAACTACAAATAGTGCAGAATGATGGAATGATTGCTCAATCGTAGATTGTGATAAATACCATCTGCCATCACACGCAGACTGAACAATTCTGGTAAATTTAATCTGCCATCAAACGCAGTCAAAAAAATTGGCAGCTAGCCAGTAATTTGGACTTACTGACTGACTGGGTTTTTTTTTGGTACCGGCTATAGCCATACAACCGATCACTGGACACAGGCCAGTGGAATTTTATATACAACATAACAATAGTATCAATTTAAGTTACACATTTTCGTTAATTGGGACGGTCTTTCCGTCAATATCCATGTATTCAACATACAAAGGTGTATAAAGTTTCAAGAATTATGTATGTGGGGTCCAACTATGCTTTGAAAAAAAATATCGGAAATCACATTTAAGCTATTTACTTTGAATGTCTGGACATGATTTTAAAGTTTCTTTCCTACTAGAAGTCTAATGAAAACAGATCATTCCAAGAGCGGGGCCTTTTTGACCAGAGGAACATTATTTGAAGCAAATGTCTGTCTAGTAACAGTGCTACATATTACATAATGGTAGCTAAACGTGAACATGATTTGATTATTTGTCTTTATAAATTATTAGCTCGGTAAAAAGTATTATTTCATAGTCATAACAGAATCGAATCTTCTAGTCATGTAAGTCTGAAGGTCCCATTTTTATTTTTCAGGTTATGTCATGATATCGATTCTGTTCCTGAGAATGTTGACAAACTATACAATCAGAGTGTCTTTAACGAAACTAGCAGAAAACTGAAAGCGACTATGAAAACTATTAGTGGAATCAAACTGGGAAATGAGAACCTGGTTAGCGAGCTCAAGAAATCGAGGGACGAGGCGATTGATTCAATTAGGAAATTCAGAGTGGAAATGGAAGCCATCATCAAGAAACTTGAAAAACAGTCCATTAAAGAAGTTGAAGCCGCATATGCAACCATTGCAGCAGAATTACAAAAGAAGATGATTGAAGCAGAGAAACAAGTAGCTGACCTTAAGCAAATATTAAGTAAACTTGAAAAGTCTACTGGGAATAAAGCTCAAGAGTTTGTCTGTATAAAAAGTGCTGAAAAAAGTATTTATAAATTTGAGGAAGAAAATAAACTTGAAAGTACAAAAGCCACTGAAGTGGTTTTTCTGCCTGACACAAAATATCAGAACTTCTTGCAACATCTCAAAACCCTTGGACAGGTCTCCACTTCGCAAAAGTCAAAATCCAAGGTCTATGTGGTGAAAGGTCAGAAGAAATTAATCAATGTAAAAATCCCAGAGGACACAACAAAGTGTGTAATATTTGGTTCCTGTTTCACTTCAGATGGTTGCTTACTTTTGACAGATAATCGTAACAAAAAATTAAAACGAGTAGCCATGTCCACAGCATCCGTTAAAGACCATGTAGATTTTGATGCGAGCCCTAATGCTGTCTGTCAGATCGCCAGTGCTGAAGCAGCGGTCAGTCTGGTAAACAAAACCGTTCAATTTGTATCGCTTGATGGCAAAATGATAACCACAAGGCACCTGAAGTTCGATTATTATTGTTTTGGTCTAGCTTCATGGGATGAAAAAATGTATATATCTGATATGGAAAGTGCAGTCTATATTTATGACATGTCTGGTGCCTTAATGCGCCAAATTAAAACAGACCAGTCAGGCAATGAAATATTTGGTTTAAGTATGAATATAAGTCTCAGTAAGTTTGGAAATAGAGTGTATGTCGCTGATCAAAGCAAAGGTTTGGTTACCCTAGACATACATGGAAAGTATGAATCAACATTTACTGACCATAAATTAGTTAATTCAGTGGGTGTGTGTACAGATGGACGAGGAAATATTTTTCTATGTGGAATGTTCAATAACGTTGTTCAAGTAAGTGAAATATCCAAGAAAAAGTTTGGTGAGATAGGGAATGAGATATACTCTTATTCAGTTTGTTTTGATCCAAGACAGAACACATTAGCGCTCACTATGTCAGATAATCATGTACATGTCTATGAACTAGAATGAAGATATCCTGAAAGAAATGATGTGCTGCAAGTATACTGTATTGTGACGAGTCATAGGTATTCTCAATTGTGGCATTTTTCTAGTGAATACATTGACATTTTAAGATGATTATTGAGCTTGAAAAATAAAACCATCATCTACCCTACCCATCCATCCATTCATCCACCCTTCAATCCATCCCCATCCATCCATCCATTCACCTACCCGTTCCGCCCACACATCCACCCAGCCATCTGCCAACCAACCCCATCCTTTCATCCACACATCCCATATCCATCCATCCATCCTTCCCATCTATCCATCCTCATCATTGAAACTTTAATTGAGCTGTAATGTTTTACATGTTTTTACCTTTTTGTGTTACATCTATTGATGAGTTAAGTTTTCGCCTGGTCGCTTTGTCTTGGACTTCTGAAAAATACTTTAAGACAGGGATTAGCTTACTATAGAAACTGTGGGCACGTGCCTACACCCCCTCCCCCCCCCCCCCACACACACCAAATTAAAAATATAAAAACGCCAAATATATAATGAAAATGAAGAGGGTATGGGGAATGGTGTGTGTTCAGCTAATTAATATTGTGAACTGTATGATAGCGATTTCGGTATTGTAAATATACTTTCATGACAAAATCAAAATAGTAATGTTTTGAGAACAAGTTCGTTGAGGTACGGGAGTAGGACTTGGTTCAATTGAATTCAATTTGTTAATGCTAGATTTAACCATTCATGATTCCCTGAAATTGTTAGTTCTAGCTTTTTGCTCTGCTATTGAAGATACTCGTGACGCTATGTCTTCTAATTGAAACATACATCTAGTCAGATTGTCTGTTGTACCCATTTCCATTCTTGTATGTCTGATATTTATGTGTTTGTGTAACATAGTTTTAATGTTTGAAATGACACTGATTGTCATGATGCTGAACATCTGTGCCAAGTTATTTTAAAATCCTTCCAAATATGACAAAGTCCGGACACGAATGCGTACATATATACAGGATGCCATTACCTTTAAACTGTATGACTGACCTTGACCTTTGATGTAGGGATGTGGCTCTTGCACGCGACACGTCGTCTTGATGTTCTGAACATTTGTGCCAAGTTCTTTTAAACTCCTGCAATGCATGACAAAGTTACAGCCCGGAAACGAAAAAAAATGGAAGGATGAATACACAGACAGACGGACGGTACAAATTTAATAAGCCCACATCAGTACAGCCTATAAGCCAACTTAACTAAACCTTCGGTTACGGCAGCAGATTTCGTGATTATGTTGTTAGCGCTGTAGATATGATGAAAAGTGTTAATTCTGGTTAAAATTGTAAAGTGTTATCATTGAAAGTGAATGAAAATCACAGAACGTCATTAGTGCATTAAGTACATGTATATATATTCGCTTCGATTGATTTAAATAGTGTGCTTATTTGTAATAGCATTTATGTAAAAAAATGTTGTATGAATGTTCACTCACTAAGCTGGCCAAGAGTGCAGAATTTACAATACGACACACTCTTTATTTTAATTATTCATATCTAATATCAAAGAACAATTTTCAGACAAATTATAGCTAATTATTGTTATACTTTGGATATCATTTCATGTAAAAAACTGTATATTGTTTCATATGATATACTTATCGAACAGGTTTATAATTCGTTTGATTTATAGCATCGCCCATACCGAGGACGAACTTATCAGAAGTCAATAGCTTAAATATCAGTGAAAATTATACATTGTGCTTAATCTCTGATTTGTAACAGATGCATACTTCATCTAAGGACATGAGAAAAGTTCTGAATTACGTTTTTACTATAAAATCTTGATATTATGAGTTGATTTATTTTCCTTAAATTTGATGATAAACAATTTCATTTTACTTTCATAAAGAAAGGGTGTGTGCTATATTGTCTTATGTGTTGATATACACATCGTATCATTATGATAGTTGTATGTATGTATGTATGTATGTATGTATGTATGTGTGCTGGGCAGCGTAATAAACTATAGAGCTAGTCACTCGGTGTTGTTTTCTACTACAAGTATATGACAGGGGCATATAATAGGTATAAAATAGTAATAGATCTACATGTTAATTTCTGGAGTTACCAATCGATAAAAAGCTACAATTTGGTATTCTTTCCTCAATAACAATGTTAATTTAAATGTTTAATTAATATATTCAGTAACGAAGTTGCTACGTTGAATGTCGGTGAGAACAAGCCGTTTTCGACTCTAAGGAAGGCATTTAAAAGCAAACAAGATTTGTTCCCTTGTATTTAGCATTCGCAGAGTACTGTTGACGATGCCATCCATGTCATCATAGAAATGCATGCTTGTGAATATGGCTGAGTTGATGCCAAATCTCTTGATAATGCTAATTAACAATAAGTTTACTGTATTATGATTACATGTAGCTCAAACTGATGTACATTATGTGGACATCCATCAAAAAGTCCAAGACCTAACTTAATAACAAAATTTATTCAAAATAGTATTCCTTTTTCAACATAATCACCTTTCATCCCATCTCGATACAAATTTTCTTCCTGAACTACCTAAAAGACTTCAACACCACAAATGACATTGTTATCACCGTCAAAATGCCAAAATGTTTCGGAAAATGGTAAAAATCCGTCGGTGTTAGATCAGTTGAATGAGTTCAAAGCCATAATCAACAGCTGCAGCTCCTGCAGTAGATGCATTATTCGTAAGTAAAAGGATACATGCTCTGAACTTTCCTTTCCCGCATTTCTAAATGGTCTCCTTAAGCTCTCGTTATACAGAAACGGCCGTCTTCACATGTTAGCTCACATGGGCTATTGACTTGGAATTAGCTATATTGGTAACCGCAATGTTCAGATACTTATGTATAGTTAGGTGGATGATAAGTAATAGTAAATTTTCATTTATCTATTTATTCATTCAGACTAATCAAGCTCATCTTTTCTCTCTTTTTTGCTAAAAGTATCCCATAGTAGCTTGTTAAAATATCTTTCTTAATGTTAGTCGGAATGTTTGTCTGGGGGACTTTGGTTTGGAATTTGGTCAGAAGAAAAACCTTATTCAAAAGGACAAACCCTATAACTGATGTCAAACTAAATATCCTCCAAAACATAAATAATAGAATCTTTGGAAGTATTATAACTGAACCTAAAAGTTTCAGCTATGCATTTCCAGTCATTATCGATAAAATCGCCCGCGTAAGCCTGGTCAATTTTGACACCAGGATTTGCACAAACTTAATAGAGGACCACTAGACAATGTTACAAACCAAATACATTGTATCTAAGCTCTAAGCCTTGTTGTTTTGGAGAAGAAGATTTTTTAAGTTTCCTATACCAAGTGAACCCCCGGATATGGTCAATTTTGACCTTGGGTGCATGATTTGAACAAACTTTAAAGAGGTCCACTAGACACTGTTACACACTTAATATCTAGGCTCTAGACCTTGTGGTTTTGGAGAAGATTTTTAAAGGTTTTCCTATATATGTCTAAGTACGACCCCCTGGGCAGGGCCAATATTGATCCAAGGGGCATGATTTGAACAAGCTTGGAAGAGGTCAACTAGGCAATGCTATATACTAAATATCTTAGCTCTAGACCTTGTGGTTTTGGAAAAAAAGATTTTTCGTATAGAAACCTATGTAAAAGTCAAGTGACCCCCCGGGCAAGTCAATTTTAACCTAGGGGTCATGATTTGAGCAATTTTAGTAGAGGTCCACTAGGCAATGCTAAATGCCAAATATCTAAGCTAAGTTTAAGCCTTGCAATTTCAGAGAAGAAGATTTTAAAAGTTTTTCCTATTTGTTGCCAAAGCAACCAGTTTTGCATGGAATATTATTCTATGAGCCATTGTGGTAGAGCTTCATGTAAGGAACATCCCTGTCAAGTTTCATCAACATTGGCCCTGTAGTTTCTGAGGAGATGTCGTTTTAAGTAAAAGTTTATGGACGGAGGACGGACAATCATCCATCCTAAAAGCTCACTCTGGCATAAAGTGCCAGGTGAGCTAAAAATAAGAAAGTACGTCAAGTGACCCCGGGGCTGGGCCAACTTCGACCCGCGAGGTATGGTTTAAACAATCTTGGTACAGGACCACTAGGCCATGATACATGCCAAATATATAAGGTCTTGGCCTAGCGGTTGAAGAGATTTTTAAAGATTTTCCAATAGATCTAAATCAAGTGAGCCCTGGGCACGGGGGTCATGATTCCGGGGCACGGGGGTCATGATTAGAACAATCATGGTAGAGGACCATTGGGAAATCTACCAAATACTTGGACCTTGTTGTTTAAAACAAGAAGATTTTTAGAGACCTTACATAAGCCTATGTACAAAACCCATGACCCTGGTGTGGAGTCAGTTTTGACCTAGAGGACATGATGTAAACAATCTTGAGAGAGGTCAACAAGATGATGCTTCTTGCCAAGTATCTATGTCAATCACTTAAGGAGCAGTGCATGCCACAAATCTGCCTTAATTATGACTAAGTCTAGGGCCATAACTGTGGTGTTACTGATCCAATATAAATACTAAAACCCAGGTGCACATCTTCTCATCCCAATAAACATTTGTATGAAGTTTGGCGACTCTAGGTCCATGAGTAAAGGAGCAGTGTGTGACACAAACTTGCCATATAAAATGCCTTAATTTTGACTAAATCAAGAGCCATAACTCTAGTGTTAATGGTCTTATATAAAAACTAAAACATAGGTTCAACTTCTCGCCAAATAAACATGCGTATGCATTTTGGTGACTCTAGGTCAATTAGTAAAGCAGCAGTGTGTGACACAAGATGTTGGGGGCACACTTACCGATAGACAATAACAAACCTTAATCCCCACAAGCGAAGCATAAAAAACAAAATGAAATTAAATGCATCACAACTTTATTATCAACAATATCCTCTGAAGGTTAACAAAATAATGCACTGTTTATCATAAAATTAAATATACATCCTCCATGTGCAAGACATTTTATCAAATGTTATAACATCATTAAAATGGCATGCATTATGTTTAAAATATTTATTGACTGCACTAGAATTTATTTCATATCACTGTGGAGAGTTTTCACCACCTGCTTTGCTTCTGCTTAATGACTTCTGAGTGGAAGTTGCACTAGTACGGATAGAAAAGCCACTGACTAGGTCTGAAATCTGCATTTCCATGTTAAGAGTATGACACTCTGCCATAATAGTACTTCACATTACAAGTCCAAATTAAGTCTGGAAGAATTATACAAACAAGAGTTCTGGACAGACCCATAATGTCTAGGCTACACCCTTCAAGGATGACAGTGTCTCCCGGGAGTCTAGGGCTACTTCTCCAACTTGTAAAAAAACCTGGACACAAAACTAATACGGTATCAATCTTTACTCTTTAATTGTGGTAGACACAAATTATAAAATGAATGCTCTTTAAAGTCTTCCAATAATCTCCACTTCACCCAACCTTCTTTCTGTAAAAATGTTTTTGATTGCACAGATCCATAGTAATGCGGATCCTGAAAGCAAAACAGTGTAATAATGTAACAGTGAAAAATCCTTCGCCTCGAGCTGGATTTGAACTCAGGACCTCTAGTACTTTAAGCAGACACTCTACCATGTCTACATAAAAGCTAGCTCAATGGCAAGGAAATACAAGTGTCGTATTATAACCTCTACTATAATAATACATATATGTTTAAAACTGGCACACAAGCACTTTCAGTGCTTTGATTTAAATCTGATTTTTTCACCATAAAAAATGTAAAGCAATTGGTCATATTCAAACTTCCCAAAGAAGAGTGATAAATATAATCATTGAAATTTACAAATGATAAATATCGAAATTTGTTAAGTACATTACAGACAGCTGTACTGGATACTACTCAGCTAACAGAAAAACCAATTAACACTTTAAAATCGACACAATGCTAAATTTTTAGTTACTTTTACCTGAAGCAAGAATATATTGGCTGAGATGCAGTTGTATTTAGTCTGATGCAAGTCTGTGCATAAAGGCTAAATGAATTTAAATTTTAAATCAGTGCCAGGGTTGGCAGGATATCCACTAGCTCTAAATGCCTAATACAATATACAGTAAAATGGGTAATTTTCGCATGGCAAAATTTCGCAATTTGTGAGCAGACAATCTTATTCGTGTGAAAGGAGAAATCTCCAGTAGTAAATCTATGCATGGAAGTATACTTCTGTGCTCTATATGAAATTAATCTTTTGCAAGATTTTTAAATAAGCGAAGTGGGAAACTCACAAAAATAGCGAAAAATAAATAATCACAAATTTTCCCCAATTACAGTATTCTATAATAATTGTAGAATACTGTAATTTGGGTAAATATGTAGTTTACAATAATAAAATCTTCCTTTAGAAGCCAGTCATGGAAATCTCAGGAAGTGGTTACTTTAGAAAGTAGGTGCATAATACAGACTGCACTATAATTTAAATGTGCAGTTTTTGTACTGCTGTATCATACATGCCAAGTCTTCAAGGAGATTTGACTTTAAAAATTATGACATAATATAAAAAATTTGGATATTAGAAAAATAAAGATAAAACATTTAAAGAAAATCCATCAGAAGTGCTAGTACTTTAACCTTAAAACCAAACAAGAGGGCCAAGATGGCCCTTTGACGCTCACCTTAGACCTACTCATGACCATATGTAACCAAACTTCAATCCTAAACTTTATATCATAAACACAAACATTCTATTTGACCGTGACAAGACAAACCTTCTGACCTATATCATAAACACAAACATTCTATTTGACCTTGACAAGACAAACCTTCTGACCTATATCATAAACACAAACATTCTGACCAATTTACTTGATGATTGGCTTTAAAATATGACTTCTAGAGTACCAACAAGGTTTTCCTTGAAATTGAGCTGATGACCTAGTTTTTAATCCCAGGTGATCCACACAAACATTCTGACCAATTTTCATGATGATTGGATAGTAAATGTCATCTGTAAAGCATACACAAAATATTTAACCTGGTTAACTAGTCTTTTACCTCAGATGACCCATATTCGAACTCTACCTAAATTTCATTAAGACAATCATTCTGACCATGTTTCATGAAGATCCAATAAAAAATGCACCCTATATACACAAGGGTTTTCTTTGATTTGACCCCATGACCTAGTTTTTGACCCCAGATGACCCTTATTCAAACTTGATCTAGATTTCATCAAGATAATCATTCTGATCAAGTTTCATGAAGATTCAATGAAAAATACAACAGCTATTGCAGACACAAGGGTTTTCTATGATTTGACCCCACAACCTAGTTTTTGACCTCAGATGAATCATATCTGATCTTGATCTAGATCTTATCAAGGCTGTTATTCTGACCAAGTTACATGAATATCCAATGAAAAATGCAACCTATATTGCAAACACAAGGCTTTTCTATGACTTGACACCATTACCCATTTTTTGACCCCAGATAACCCATATTCAAACTCGACCTAGATTTCATCAAGGCAGTCATTCTGACTAAGTTTCATGAAGATCCAAAGAAAAATGCAACCTCTATTGCATGCACAAGGGTTTTCTATGATTTGACCCCATGAACTAGTTTTTAACCCCGGATGACCCATATTCGAACTCGATCTAGATTTTATCAAGGCATTCATACTTACAAAGTTTCATGAGAATCCAATGAAAAGTACAACCTCTATTGCATACACAAGGTTAAGTGTGGACAGACAGACAGACAGACAGACGACGGACACCAGGCGATTACAATAGCTCGCCTTGAGCACTTCGTGCTTAGGTGAGCTAAAAACTGGACTGAAATTGGCATAATAAAAATCAGGAGTCTCCTGGCAAAATCAAGGGAATTGGCACGTATGAATAAGATTTTTCTACCATTATAAGAAGAGCCGGAGGTTCTCTACACACTCCTAGTACACCTTTTGACGAACTGTCACTGTCTCCACCTGTATAAGATAGGTAAACACATGTAAGTATGCACTGGTATATTATATCCCTTAAATTAATACCAGAAAGCAAGGTCGTTTGACACACAAGCTGATCTAAATTGTCATGCTTTTGTTGTGTATTAGTTTCCAGTCACATATTCTAATAGACCTACATCTGGGGTTGTCCGATGAAAAAGCCTTCTTATAAACCACCGCAACTCAGCTTGATGGTAATGGGTTAAAAACCTGCAAGTGACCCGAGCCTTAACATGAATAGGTTTGCTGACCCGTTGGGGAAAGGGATATAATATTGATGCAATTCAGAAAGATGGTATATTAAAGGTCCATTACTAACACCAAATCGAATTTTCTTTTAAATCTGGAATTGTAACAGGGAAATACAGTTTGAAACT
>JAUMHA010400227.1:0-11293 GCA_032359765.1 Saxidomus gigantea | reverse complement strand
CTAAATTCGTTATTTTTAAATTTTGAACTGCGGGATTTTTTACTCGCATAGACTGAAGCTGAAGGCTAAAGGTGAACCATATGATCGAGGAATGTCTGTCGTCACGCTATTATTCGTTATTCACGCTCATAGTTTCTTCCTGTCCCTGATTTAACAGAAATGTTACACCGTACTAAACCTTATTCATACTGTAGAAACTAAATCTATGAGTGAATGTGTATGACCATAAGATCTTGGTTGATTTTGATTATTGCCCAATTCTTACCAGAAATTTAGCCATAACGTCATTGTCTTTTACGGGCAATAGCAGACCAAATGTAGAAAGGCTGTTTTATTTCATTTTGATTACACTGAAGAGGTCTCTGTTTTGTTTAAAAAGTGAGCTTGAGTAATTTGGCTCCGCTTTGGGGAAAACTGCTACAAACCTGCTATAATGCAGTTTGTTGACAACATGGAAGTCACTCTTTTGAGAAGTTCAGTTAATTTTGATACAATTTGTGTGGCCTCATGATCTTAATTTATCATTGACAATTTTCCAAGTCAGTTCAGGTGTCCGACTATGCAGTGGAAAAACCTCCTTTATCTTACCAGGTTCACTTTTATCAAAATTAAACCATGATTGAATGCCTATTGCCACAAGATCATACAAAGTTTTTATGATAAACTTTTACTTGAGCTTGTTTTTACCGTACATGTTTGTATAATCTCAGTGAATTTCGATTCTTGGCCTTATCAGATTAGTAGTTAGTCATTAGCAGTCTTAATGGATGAAAGGAAGTAGCGGTACAATGTATATTATCTTCAATGAATTTCTGAGAAATTGTCGCATTTATACATGCACAAAAATGTAGTTTGCATTTCTTAACTATGACCACTAAATAAATGTTTAAGTACAAAAATGTATAAGGTGCTGAAATTAAAATTATTCAATCTTTATACTGTTTTCTCCTATACTTGTACTACTTTTAGAAGTATTTAATATACACGCGAAACTACAGATTGAAAATGTTTTTTCTTCAAGTTTATGCTTTAATCTTGTGAAGGCATCATATTTGTTCTGTGTTGTTTTTATAAATGTTTGACTGTAGGGGTTGACACGAGGATCGACTGTAGAGGACATTAATGGGAAGTCAATGCGTGCTATGGAAATATTTTCTATGTCCATCGGATTTCTAAGGGACCAACTGCTACATGCACTAAACATTCAGAAAGTAGGTGTGAAGGAAACAGACATACAGTACGTGATTACTGTGCCAGCCATCTGGAACGACAATGCCAAACAATTCATGAAAGAAGCCGCAGTAGAGGTTTTCATTTTATGTATTACTGTATAGAAATGAATATATATTGTATACCGTTAATATCATAAATGTAAGCGTTTTATTGCTTTCTTAAAAATCTTTTCTAAAAGACATAATCTGTTCTAGAAGACAGGTCATTATTAAATGGAAGCTGTAGTTGCTCCGTGCAGTTTAAATGGTGCATGGTTCTTCATGGCAACAAATTTAAACTAATATAATATTTTTTATAATCAACTATATATAAACATTTCTCAAATAATCATAGTCCCAGGATCGCTTTTAACTTAAGAATATAGAAAACTAAATTTACTGATATGATAATGATAGAAGCATGTCCTATTCACTCTAAGACAAGATGACATGTCTTCCTTTCATATTAAA
Source organism: Saxidomus gigantea (assembly GCA_032359765.1). Taxonomy (NCBI): domain Eukaryota; kingdom Metazoa; phylum Mollusca; class Bivalvia; order Venerida; family Veneridae; genus Saxidomus; species Saxidomus gigantea. Next base: position 9,611 of record JAUMHA010400227.1, on the reverse strand, counting down.
GTTGTTTCCTTACGAAAAAGAGTTGCCAGAAAGTCTTTCTTACTTTTTACAATATTTGGAAAAAAATACTGCGCTGTATTTCTGACATGTACTTATTTATTTAAAAAGCAAAGTTTGAAATGTTTTAGTACAAATAAGTTTATTGTCGCCGGTACGACCTCTTTCTTGGTATAAGATAGCTACTTGTAAATGTGCTTCTGGGACATTAAACAAAGGATATTGTTATTTATAGAAATAAAGAGGATTCACTAAAACACTTGAACACTTTATTGCACCAGGTTATTTAAACATGAAGTCGAAAGTCACCGGATGAAGTCAATTTTTTCCATCATCACAAAAGGATTTACAAACAAAATCTATTCACTCGCAATACGTAAGGAAAATTTTGCGGACTGTATCAGTTACATGTGTAAGTTACTAAGTTAATACCACCTATTCAAAAAAGGTATGCTAATGCAAAAGGTGCTACAAAATACTGTTTGTATTCATTTCTGATTGGTACATTTCAGGCAGGATTAGATTCACAACGAGTGAAGCTCTCCTTAGAGCCAGAGGCAGCTTCTATCTGGTGTCAGACTGTGAATACAGACGTTACAAGCTTACTTTCAGATAGGGGTTGTCAGTACATGGTTGTGGATCTCGGAGGTAAGAATATAAATAAATTAAACCTTGCCAACACGAATGCAATTGCTCAACTGATATATTTGAAGTGATAAAGAGCATTTATCTATACACAAATGCATATTAAATAATAACATTTGATTCATTTCTGCATATTACTTTTTTAAGGTGGCACAGCAGACATATCAGTACACGAGAAAAAAGCTGATGGGTCATTGAAAGAAATTCATAAAGCAAGCGGGGGACCATGGGGTGGTACTGCAGTGGACAAAAATTATTTTGACTGGCTAACAAATGTTTTCGGCAAACAAACAATGGACACATTTAAGAGGGAACAAATGGAAGACTACTTTGATGTACAAAGAGAATTCGAGGTGAAGAAACGTTCTGTAGAACCAGGTGCAAAAGGAAAGGTTACTTTCAGGGTATCCGCTTCGCTTAAGGAAATATACAAGACTATTGAAGGGACAGACTTACAAAGAAAGGTAGTTGACATGGGTATTAGTAATAAGATAAAATTTACGGGCGACAAACTAAGGATTGACGCTTCCATCGTAAAAGGCTGGTTTGAGAAGCCGATACAACAAACACTAACTCATGTAAAGCAACTCTTGGGGGAGGAGAAGATTCGACACGTCAACAAGATACTGCTGGTTGGTGGGTTTGGCGAATGTAAGCTTGTACAAGAGATGCTAGGAAACCAGCTACAGAACAAAACTCTCATTGTCCCAGATGAAGCCGGTCTTGCGGTTTTGAAAGGTGCCGTACGCTTTGGTCAGATGCCAGAAATTATCTCTTCTAGGATAATGAAATATATTTATGGCGTGGAATGCATGGGACGCTTCGACCAGGAATATCATTCCGAATCTGACATTGTATATGATGAAGAAGGAAAACCCGCTATTGATCACATGTTTGGTAAATTTGTCACAATTGGTGCAGATATTCCTCTTCACCATGAGATCACAAAAAAGTACAAACCAACTGGATTGAAATCTGCCTGGATACCTGTGTATTGTTCAACTGATCCAAATCCTAAATTCACAACCGATTTTGTCTGCTACATACTTGGCGACTTAACATTTCATTTTACGGATGGACAAACACTTAACGACAACATATATGATGCCACATTGATTTTTGGAGACACGGAGATTATTGTTAGAGCAAAGATAATCAGAACTGGACGTGAATTTTACACAAGCATTGACTGTCTTAAATAGAAAGTGTATTGTTGTGTACGGCAAGTTCAATAACCTTTGTTACGTTGTTTTGTGACGTCACTAAGTGATATTGAGGTATCATAAGGTCATTTAAAGTCAGCTTTCTTGGACGTTCAGCCGCTTAATGAATTTAAAATGAACCGAATACTTTATTATTTAAGAAAGGGAAGGGTAATAACATCTCGGGAAATGTAAATTAAGGCGGATAATATATCCCTCTATATCACATTAAGAAACCAAATAACATATGAGCAGTGACACGGGAAAATGGGCCTTCGGACAAAATACTTTGAAACTAGCTTTCTTGCATATTTTGAACAAACACTATTTAAATATCAAAACTGGAAAATTTCAATTACCTACGTCCAGTACATACAAAGCTACAACATTTTGAAAAGTATACCTAAGCCGTCATTGTGCACTCTAAAAATGACGTCACATACCACAATTTGACGTCAAAACTCACTTCAATTTACATCGACAGTAATCTAATCCGGTAATCATTTCATATTTCAAACAGCATCATTTATTTTTGGTTGCAACATTATATACTCTTTCAATATATATCAGATCTGGTCAAATAGCCCCTGTCTTCTTTCCACGATATGCCTTTTTCATAGGGTATAGCCAAAATTTAAAAAAATCATTTCAAATCGCTGTTGCCATAGCAATAGTCTTGGATGATTTTGAGGCATATAGTATGTGTCTGTTGAGAAAAATATAGTGGCTATCAGTTTTATCATTGGTTTTGCATTAAAGGAGAGTGACAAAAATCTAAATTTATGTTTTTTTTATCAATTATTGTCGAATAATGTTACAAATGTCCGAAGGTACATTTTCGCGCGTCGACGGTCATATAATACTTTGGTTGAATGATAGCTGTCTAAACCAATCAAAAGGTATCTATTTATAGAAAATATAAAAATGGTTTTAATGAAATGAAAACTTTAATGATATATGTTTTCAGAATATCATTCTAACTTTAACATATTCACCCGTAAAGTATATTTCTGTTAAAAGCTATGATGATTTTTTTGGATACGTGTGATCTAAAACATTTTTATTCAGGTCTTAACGTATGTGCTTCAGCCAAATGTATCTAGCAACTGCCAAAAAGAATCGGAAATATAGCGTTCTCAAATAATCAAAGACAACATCTAAAAATGAACAATCGGCGAAAACGTCGAAAGTAGAAGGCAACTGGATTTAATACATGGAGGTGTTGAGGGATAATAGATTTATACTTATATTGTAAGACTAAAAACACAATCTGACTTCATTTAAATCTGCAGTAGATGATCAGTAGATATTTGGAAAACAGTACTGTAGAGGGAACTATTCCCATACTTTTACTTTTGATTGCTACTAAACTGTTGCTTAACCTTTATAGATACATGTAAATAATACTAATGTATTCTTTAGATCAACTTTTGTACTTCTTTCATTTCAGTTTGATTTGTTTGCATGACTTTTACAGATGTTCCCATGTATTTGTATCAAGCCCTTTTTTATTACCCATTTATTAAGTGTATACCATATTAAAATAAAGTAACGTTGTACATGTAGTGGTTGTCAAGTAATATATTCTCTTCCTACAGACTAATGCGTTTATCTATTCATACAAAGATGTTATATTACGCATTATAACTTTACACAGATACGTTGTTATTACTTTAATATCATTTCGACAGCAATAAGACATGTTTGGCCTTCAATAGAATCAACACTTTCCGTATGGAGCACGTTTGTCTGTAAAAGCTTAAAGGCTATGCTGATATAGCCAAAATACTGACACATCGGACATCTCAGGCAAATGCTGATACAAAATTACCAGGTTTGAGAATGTTCAGCTTACCCTCATTCGCTTACATGATCCTGCGGATTTGCGTGTTGGCACTTGCAAACAGTTTAAGAGACAAAAAGCAGGTCGTGCTCAACCCAAGTCTAGAACCCTTTGGCTATTTATAGCATTGGATAAGCATTCTGCCTGTTTTAGTAACAGGTAAGTAGGTGAACTAAAAATTTATTGTTTTTTCAAGAAAATGTTCTAAGCTAACTTAGTTAATGGCATCAAAATCGGGCAGTGTTTTTGCCAAAACTTGATAAGTTTTAGTTTTTACAGCAAAATATTGGATTATAATTATATTTGTCAAATTCATATCAAGCCAAAAGTAGCTCCCAAACAGCCACTGAAGCAAAAATTGGTGAAATTGTAAGCAAGTAACTCTCCTATAAACTGTTTCGAGGTCTATGAATATGCAAGTTGAATTTGTCATGGAACTTTCGGGAAAATCAAAGTACTGTGAATATAATGGCTTTTGCTGTATTTTTTGTTAGTCCTATGTACATGTATATATAATAAACTGCATTTTGATTGTTATATCACAAACGGAGTCTCACGTAAACTAGACTTCTGTGCAATGTCTGCTCCATAACAGTTCCTTTTCTTATATTTTTTTGAGTACAAACAGTTCATTTTGAACTTTGAGGATCACTGAATCTACAGCGCCCACCATTTTGCTTCAAGCTAGATAGATCCGCTTGAATGAATTGCAGTGCAGCCACAGTTAAAAATAAGAAAGTTGTTTTAAAACTTCTTGTGAAAATCTGCACGGCTCGAAACTTTGATAATTAGTTTATAGCATTGTCTAGTGGTCCATCAAATTTGTTCAAGACATGTCCCATGTGTCAAATATGACTACATTGGGATCACCTGTTTTGCACAAAACTATAAGAAAAACTTTAACTATCTTATTTGACAATGTTTTGCTAATCAATTTTAAAATTACATTTGATGGTCAAGACACTTTGTTCTACCTGTCTTCGTTTGAAGCAACAACAATGAAATTTAGACAATCTTTTCAGTTTGGCAAACTGATTTCAGCAGTCGCCAAGGTTGGCCTTGATATTGACCTTTTTACCAACTTCCTTGTTTTGCAGTTGCAGTGAAGAAATGTGCTTTGCAAACTTGTTTCAAACATATTCCTACACTAAAAATAGGAAACTAGATCCACATTTCTGCGTTAAAATATGTTTCATTTTATTGTTGTCACATTGTGTTATATTTGAAGACTAATGAATAAGCACAATGATTTTTTTCGCATTTAATAAACCAGATAGATGATTTGAATTTTGCATTTAATTTTTATTGCTGTTGTTTGTTTATACACTGAAGACCCAAGTGTCAACATAATTATATATCATATAAAACGTGACATGAAAGAGCGCGCTATGTTGACTTTACGCCATTAATGGCACACATTCACATTTATATAATAGTTAACATGACGTCTGGTAAAGGTAAATAATAAATGGAAAACTATAACAGTTGTTTGATCTGTGGGTGTATCTTTTTTGTTGGGTGCATAGTGCAGGATCACACTCGAGCCTCCACCTCTCGTTTGATCCGGAACTATACAGCCAACACAAAAGATAAGACCCCACAGATCAAACAACTGTTATAATGTTTGTATTGGGATGACCAGGTATTTTAGGAGTCAAACTTGTATTGCTGATAATTAGATGATTTCTTATGGTTTATGTGGTTGAAATGTTACTGTATTTTGTTCATGCTTCTAGACTTGCTAATTTTGACATTAAATTATGAGTGGGTGGGGTTATTTGATATGCTGTTAAATAGCATTATAGTCTACATAATGCATTAATTTAAAGAAAGTTGTGTTTATGATCACTTATTTGTTGTAGCTCTAAATATAGTGTTCAAGTAATGTTTAGTTTTTAAACTTACGGTCAGAATTTGCAGAAATCCCAAATTTTTTATGTTTCATTGGTTATAGCTCATTCCAAAGCCTGGTGACCTAAATGTTTTGTTGTTGATATTTTTGGTTGTCTAAATGACTTCTAACCAACAGACAATTATGAATGACATTTGATCTTTCGTTTTTGTTTCATATGAATGTTTAAATATGTGTTGTTCTATTATTTCGAAAGCTGGTTGTGACATGATAATTCTTATATCATGCGTATGTGAAAGCTTTTTGTTAGTTGTACAAAATTATGAAAGGTAAATGTTTATTTGATACATATTGAATTGTTTTTTACAATAATCATATATAAAGAAATTGAAATTGAACAGATTGTTGTTTTTATGTTATAAAAGCAGATTCAAAATAACAAAATTTGATGGGTTATTTAAAAATCATATAACTCTTAAAAAGGCATGGTGACCTTTTATTTTTTTAATTTATTTTAAACATAATTATTTAAAACAATATTAGTTTTCAAAGAAATTGATCTTTAGATTAAAAGCGCTTATACCTCTTTCAGTGTTAGCATCTGTTACCGTTTTGGCAACGTCACCAGTTTCAGAAATTGTTTAAGCTTTGTTCACTAATCATACTATAGAATGTAACAATCAATATATTTCATATAATACATGTACACACGTAATCAATTGTTTTAGTTGTGTATATGCATAACGTTTTTGCAATTTTCAATTAAAATTCGCAAATCTCTTAAAAGCAATAATTTCAAATAAAAAGGAAAATGCTCTGACCATGTTTTAGAAATATATTTAAAAAGTAATCTCAGAGAGTGGCGGGTGGTCGAGTGGGGGTCCCCGGTTCGAATCCTGGCCGGGGCACTGGAAATTTCAGAAAAAGCTTTTCAGTGTTTCCCATCTATCTAGAGATGGACTGATTAGACACCCAGAGATAGTCTCACGTGTATCGGTAAGGGTCTATTCGTAAAATAGATAGGATCTGGTACCCGAATTCCCTTGTATCTGCATCTGTCTCTTCAACCTGCGCCTGTCAGGAGTCTTGGCAAGTTCATCCGGGGAGAAATCCAAGGGTTGGCCGGGACTATAAACAATCTAAGGAGGAATCTTAGAGAGAATTGAAATTATACCTTACAAAAATTGAATTTTATCCATTTTGATCAGTATAATAAGATGTTACGAATTTCTCATACCTGTCCTCAAATTAATTTTTTTATGCTCTTACAAAGGGTTAAATATATTCAACAACACATGCAACATGTACTGGTGTACAATTTGTACCTTACTGATGGGCTTTAAAATTATTAACCAGACAGTCAGCATGAAGTTCAAAGATATTAATAGAGCCATATGTCTTTTTTGAATATGAATATGCCTCTGACAATGAAACATGAAATAATGTTTTGAACAACATACAGATGGTATGCTCCTTTCCGACATATTAAAAAAACATTCCTCTTTAAAAAATTTAAGTGTAAAATGAAAAATCCAGATCATTTCAGCAACATTTCACCTTTCATTGAATTTTCGAACTCAAGCATTAAACTATACTGCACTATGTTAAATTCCCATTACGTTTAACTTAGAATATTTATGTATAAGATAATGAATCTAAAGATTGATACATGATACAGATGTGTTCGAAAGCAATGTCGGAAAGCGTTTCTAATTTTTTGCAATATCATTTAAAAGTACTTTCGGTTATTAATGTTTTTCGCTTGTCCAACGGTAAAAATTATTTCTTAGTTATATTAATGCTATAGGTAATTCAACATTCAAAGTGATCATCTTGCCAGAATCATGACAAATCTGATAGGCAGAATATGAATACAACTTGTGTCTATTTAAAAGAAAATAGTAATAAACTTTGTCCCTAGTAAATTGATAACAAACGGTTTTGTTCAATTTCGCTAGTTGATAACTAGCATTACAGCCGGGTAATCCTAAGTGCGCAATGGCTAGCTTTAAACGTTTATTTAAACGAGGTAAGGATATTACTATTGTTTGAAATTTACATATTTTCGAGTCCAAAACTTCTGTGAAATACGCTTAGCTTACTATGAATACAATGTAACTCAATATAAATAGACATGTCGGGTTCTTGTTCATGTTCCTAACTAATTCAAATTATTTGATCATGTTTATTTTTCTATTTAAATGTTAAGTGTTAACAACAAACTTCGAATCTGAAAAATAAATGGTATACATGCATCACTAGTATCGGGCCAACAAAAAGTGTCAATACAGGTAGTATTGTTGATATGTATTTTCAAATATTTGTTCTGGTCTAATTCATTTATGGTCGATTGTGAAGCTAGTTCATATTTATTAGAATATTCGCGAAATTATCCAATTCACAGTATTGCAATTGATGTCTAGAGCTCACTTCCTTTTATACCAAGAAAATTGAAAAACTTTACCATTTGAAAAGAACCGCAAATATCAGGTTTTCAAAATTTTATCCTGATCCCCATTTACTAACTTGTTCATGATTTTGTTTCATTAAAAGTTTTGAACATTTGAGATGTCATTTAAAATGTTTAACGCTGCGAAAGAAATAGTAAACCCTTGGATATAGCTAGGAAGTTTAGACTTTACTTTATCCGCACTGACCCCAATCATTCACCATTTAGACCTTTTAATTTGCATATTCATTCAATTGTAACATTTCATGTTCATTTCATAAAGATGATGATATATTTGTAACCATGAATGAAAAAGGTGTTTCACTTACACCGTATGAGGCAAACGATACAATTAATTAATCACATAGTCTTAAAATCTATTGTTATACTTAACTGGATCAAAATAATTATTTAAGGTGGTCGTGTGCTTACCAGACCTTGTTCATAATAATTTTGCCCTTACATCATACAATTTGATTTATGTTACCGTAATGCCATTATCTTTTTTGGGGGCATTCATTTCTCGAATTCTGTAGTCGGGTCGATGTACGACTTTTAGATCTTAACGAAACAAAATCATTTTCTGCAAAGAATGGAATCCAGGAATTCAAGTTACCACAAAAAATTCATTTTATTTAAAATCTACAAAGTTTAATTCCAACGAATGAGATGTAATTACTGTGTTTAAGAGATTAAAATGACATAAACTATTACAAGAAGCTCGAAGGGCGGATCGAATGATGAAGATTCAAACACACTACTATACATGAACAGAATAATAGTGCCAAGACCTGAAGTTTCCATAATCTGTATCTTAATTAGAAAGTTCACTTTATGAAAATTTTGAATAGCTGCGTATTAAGTCATAACGATAAACGCGTTGTTAAATTACCACTGATGGAACAAAACATTGTCGCTTCAAAGGGGAAGGTAAGTAAAAAGATAAAATTACTTTAAATTAAAGATCTTGTTAAGAGGCGGCCTTCTTTAATTTTCTGATGTCATAGTGCCCTAATTAAATATTCATTCTAATTTGCACATACTTGCATATTTTTCTCGTGACTCTGCTTATTTTCATCCTATTCAACAATTCTTTCAACAGTGTCGTCGTGTTGACAACTTCTTCAATTTAATGTTTAGTTATATTCTAACTTGCGCTGTCCTTTAAATGAGTCAAGATGTTCATTTCTACTTTTAAAAACCAGAGCACGAATCCTTACGGGAACTTTAATCTTTAGTTCAAAATTGAACAATTAAAGCTACTTGAAAAATATGTGTAGCATTTACTTTGAATTCAATTGCTTTTGCTAAGTACCATTGCGTTGAGACCACAAGATGTAGTAATAAATGTTATGTTTTTTCAAGCGTTATCGAACTTTCACTGACCAATCAATATTATTAATACAAACTATCTGGGAAAAGAAATGGTTGAAACAACAGTTGTATCTACAAGTAAGATTTCAGAATTTATGTACTCTTATTCAAGAAGGAAGATGTTAATCTTGATCAGCTCAAACAGTGTTATTTAACCCAAATATGGAACGTCAACACTTAACAAGAGCTGTCTCATGACAGCACGCTCGACTATTCGAAAGCTTGTCGGTAAAATGTTTTTTTTGTCTA
>JAUMHA010400216.1:0-11293 GCA_032359765.1 Saxidomus gigantea | reverse complement strand
CTTCTTGAACCAGCTGTCCTTACAAAATAAGAAGCTTACGCTAAGTTTGCTTGGACATTGCTGGATGAAAACAATACGGTGGAATCATTGTTATATATGCGTTTAAAGAGTGTTCCTTGATGCATCGTTTAGTGCAAAAATGGTGGCTAAAGGTTAACAGAATAAGGGGAAAATTTTGACCAAGTGAGATAGGGACTAAAAATAAAAATAACACTTGATAACGAATACGCCCACCTCTTAAGTTGACCACTGCAGTGTATCACCGGCGCATAGAATTGAATAAAGTGTTGATTTCTGCCTGTGGAATATTGTTCCATTCCTGAATGAGCGCTTGACGAAGTTCTTGACGTTAGCAGGTGGGTTGGGACGACGCCTCACTCGTCTGTCCAGGATATCACAGACGTGCTTGATTGGGCAGAGATCAGGACTTTAAGCAGGCCAGTCATCAATGAAAAGGGCTGAGATCAGTACTTTTGGCAGGCCAGTCATCAATGAAAAATCATTCATCTGTTTCATAACAACGCCTACATCTTGATTTTTCGGCATGGTCATGCCGCATCTCATACAGCTAAAGACACTGTATATTTTCTTTATAACAAATAACATTGATTCTATTGATGACTGGTCCGCTAAAAGTCCTAATATAAGGTGGTTATACCCGTTATTAAGTTCTATTTTTGTTTTTAACCCCTACCTCACTTGGTCAAAAATTCTCCCATATTCTGTTAACCTTTGACCATCATTTTTTCACCAAACCATGCACCATGAAACACTTTTTAAACGCATATATAACAATGAGTCCCCCGTTTTGTTTTCACCCAGCTATGTTCAAGCAAACTTAGCGGAAGTTTTTTATTTTGTTAAGTATATGACGTACCACAACGTCTTACAACGTAGAACACCGTAGCATAACGCAGCTCATAACGTTGTACAACGTGTTACATCGTGTCATAGCGTGGCACAGCGCGGCACGAGGAACGTGGGAGCAACGAAGCCACAACGTAGCATAGCGCAGCACAGCGTTTCAACAAACGCAAAAGAACGTATCAACCGGCAGGACGCGTTTTGTTCACGTTCTGTTACGTTTTTGCTACGTTTTTGTAACGTTATACTACGTTGTATCACGTTCTCGCCCCGTTGTTGCCACGTTGTAGTACGTTGTGGAAAAACGTAGGCGAATTTTGAACATGTTCAAAATTGAAATTTCCAGTTCACGTTTTGTCACGTTTGCTCACGCATTGCTTACGCAATATTGCCCTTGAAACTTTCAAATGTATTAATAAGCTTTCACCATAATACTTAAAATCTTTGGTAAATAAAAAATGTTCTTCTTCTTGTGATTTCAGGTATGATAACATCCTAGACGTTCCACAAGTCAGGACAAAAAGGAATGGCAAACACTCAATTAGATTTGAGGCCGTCAGGGTGTAGAACAGTCTGCCAAACGACATGCGCTCCACTGACAAATATAAAGATGTTGTAAGGCTGGTCCGCACCAGGACTGGTCCCAAATATAATTGTGCCATATGCCAATAAACCTCTGCTTGATTGTCTGAGATCTACGACAAAGGTGCATCACCAATGCTACAAACTAAAGGTCAAATTACAATGATCCATTTCATCCATTAAATATTTACGCAGACTTTGTGAGGAAATAAAGCGTAGTAAAACGACCCAAGCTTTGACATGAAAAGTTCAAATAAAGAGTCAACAAAGCTGGACCAGAATTGGCAGTAATGTAGACAGGTGTAGACTAAACTTAAATCATGTCAGTGGGTGTAATAAATTTCAACCAGTAGTTTTGAAGTTATGCTCTGGACAAGGAAAAGTTACAAAGGGCAAATGCTGAGCCTAAATGTACTGAAATATGTGGTGGTAACGGAAAGTCTTGAGCTGAGATTGTTTTTGCTTAAACAATGATCTATTTAAACAAACATCAAGCATATGGTTAAAGCATGCATATGTTCTATATATACCTGAAATAAAACACAACACACAAATATAAAGCATAAAACAAGATCAATTATACGAAGAGAGGAACACTTAAAAATTACTTTAAACTATATTGGAATAAAACGTTAATAAAACAAACAAAATAGTCAGACAGTAGATGACAGCAAAGTACTGTCAGGGTAGTGCGTAAGTCCAGTGGGTTTTGAGTGTTGTTTTACCACTCTATCTAGACTGTGTGGAAAATTTGCTACAATTAAGTTCACTCCCAGGGAAAAATGGAAATATGACAATCCCTTCATATCTTTCTTTTTTCATCAAACCCATTTCTGATAAAAAAAATCAACAAGAGCGTATAATCTGCCAAGTTCCTTATTGAAAATCTTCGTAAACACGTTTAGTTATATTGTAGTTGCACTGAACATTTTCGGCTGTACCAAACTGTTTGTCCAAACGTTTCTAAAACTGACAAAGGCCTGTATTGTTTATATATGCAGTTCTCAAACTCAGTGCATGTAATTTAAGGTTTATGTTTAAGCACTTTATGTTCATGTCATAAGTCACAGATTTGAAACTTGCTTTCCAAGTCTAGTAATACTCAAGTACATCATTGAAATGGGTAAGTCTTGAAAGCATCAAATCCTTCGTTATTAGGAAATGCGCAGTATTATTGCTTATTTCAAGACAACCGTTTTTGTTGTGATTCATGTTAATTAATGAATTAATTCTAGAACTTTTGTCAGCTCTCAAGTGTACTTTGCTCATTATTGATAACAAAGTTTTCACCCTTTCAACGGGATCTTCTACACTGTTATCTGGCAGTGAAACTACTTTACTTGAAATTACTTAATATTTCCAAGGCACTAGCCTCTGCCACTAAGGCTGCTGCTTTTTTTCTTTAGAAGTTCTATTTCAGTATCTTTGTTTGTTTGTGTCAATGCAATAGAAGTTTTTTTTGCGTAACACCCATTCTGGTTCTTTCGTAGTAAACTTTGCTATTACCTTTGCTGATTCTGCCAGTCATTAAGCGCTGTATAATTCACTAACAGATGAATTGCTTGTTCGATTTTATCATCTCTGCTTTGCTTCAAAGCGTCAATATACATGCAGTTTTTGAAAGTTTATGAATACACTGTCTACATTTAAATCGTTTGTCAAACGTAGTTCTCTCTTGTCTCCTTCAGATATTGAATAAACTAGCCACAAGTTTCTTCTACGCGCTTAAAGTAAATTTTCACTTCATCACGCGATTTGTTCAGGACGAAATAGAACTATTAATCCCTTATCTATTAGTTCTCCGATAACCAATATACTGTTTCTAAACTTGCTGTAAAGGGTATCCACCAATCGTAGGCCGCAATTGCCTTGTATGAGAGGTTACGAATCCTTTACATCAATCAACTATTCTTGAATGTTGAATGGTTTATTTACTATACAGCACCCCTGTATTTTGTTTTCCTTATTTTGCTCAGATAGCTTACCAGATACAATAAAACAATCACATGCTTTTGGTCGTTTATTGTACCACTGAAGATAATGACTGCATGGAACAAATAGTTTGTTCAGACTAACTTCTGGTTAGGATGATGCTAAACAGAGAATAAAATTAAATATAAAATATTACCGCAAAAATGACAGCACTTATCACCTGTTAAAATAGGCGATGTAGAGTAAGCGTATATTAAATCCAGCACAATTGGTCAACTCTTTTAACTTCTTTATTAAGTGCCATACACTAAAATTTCATACAAAAGGTTTGAAACTGTCAAGGGACGCAAACTTTTAAAAGCTTAGTGTGATACAATATTATCAAAGCTTTCCAAAAATAAGTGAGATGATAAAAATACAAAGTACTAGCATAGAAACAAATGACTGGTACAGTTTTCACCATGAGGACACAAAAACAACTTCAAGCTGAAAAAACCCCACAAGAAATAACATTCTGCTTTCGTTTCTACAAAAGTTGCGAATAACCATGTAAAATACACAATTCTTTATATTCACTTGGGCTTTGTTTATTAAATCAGCTATTTTTTGTTGGAGCATTGTCGTTACTTTAGTCGGGGTAGTATCGTTTAGTTTTGCAGTATATTACAAACACACTTCATAGAATTATTTAATCCTATTGTGGTATGGCCAAGCAACATCTTTGTTCGGCAGTATTTTATATGGTGCTTGTTTGTTTTTGCCTAATTTTATTTTTCCCTTTATCATATAAACCCGAAACGAATTAGTTTAAAAATAAATGATAATTATTATCCTTACTGTATTTGTTGTCTAATTGGAATCATTGCCGAGCCGTGTGTCTGTCTTGCTGCCAACGATATGCTTTTCAGGTCTGCTCATAGTATTTTAACATTTTATCTGTCTGTGGCTGGTAGTCTTCTTATAAGCGTAAAAGAGTTACTTTACTCTTGGATATATTCAAGCTATCTCCCGTGGTAGTGGTGTCAGTTTACTTTGTAGCCGTAATTGGTTTTGCTTAATATTAGAGTTGTTTATGCTTATGCTGATTTGTTTGTAACTCTTGCCGACTCAAAATAAAATTTATCGTATTGTATAGAGCAATATCTGGTGCACTGGAATTCTTCCATTACACCTATTCTCACTTTAGTTATTGCATACTTTACTGATATTATTGTATGTATTTTGTCGTTAAAATATTTTTAGACTCAATACTTCAGTACACATCTGTAACTGTAATTTCTGGTTTATTCATTCAATTTGTCATGGCACATACCATGCAATGAAGTTTAACTTCTGCAGGCAAAATATAAGTCAAATGTCATTTGACCAATTTCCATTTGGTAGAAGATCGTAGAACGGTAGATCAATGACCTTCCAAATGTCATACCTGCCACAAAATACGTTCTACAGTTACAATACATGGGTTATCATGCTTTCAAGATCACAAAACGTAATTGAAAGAAATGATTATAAGACTAATATAGAAAAAAATACTGAGATTTGGACATAGCTGTTGACAGAGAAATTGAACAATTTGTCATAGAATTGCGTTCAACTGATGAAGAGACAGATACAGCTGATGAATGTGATGATGTGCTTTTAGATCCTAGTTCTGATTGAGTTTTGACGTTGTTATGACTAAATGTATAATTTGATATGTATTCAACATAAAATACAATAAGAAAAAAAAATGAATTGAAATGATAGTAGAGATAAATATATTAAAAAAAACAAAAAGAAGAATATCTTACTAAAAAAAGAGATTAAAACCGTCAATGTACACGACCCTATAATGAGCTTTTGTCCAACACAAACAAAAAAGATCACTTGCCAGAGTCGTTACCGACTGCGTTAAAGTGACAGCGACTATGATTACCGTATTATATTGTATAATATTGACATTAATTGCGCATAGTGCTCTCCCTTGTAATAAGATTTAAAAGTAGACTTTCTGTTGCGTCATTGTAAAATTATCATTACCGCACAGTAGCTTATAAATTTAAGCATAATTTGTTTACATACTAGACGTACCAACTCACACATTCCCATTTGTTCCGTGCAGAACTTATGCAGT
Source organism: Saxidomus gigantea (assembly GCA_032359765.1). Lineage (NCBI taxonomy): Eukaryota > Metazoa > Mollusca > Bivalvia > Venerida > Veneridae > Saxidomus > Saxidomus gigantea. Next base: position 5,802 of record JAUMHA010400216.1, on the reverse strand, counting down.
AACAGTTGTGCTTAAAAATGACCTTGCGCTATGTAACTTCTCCTTTTCCAATGCTAAACATCAAGACAAGTCAAGAGTAAAACACCGGGATCCTGTAACCGTAGAAACATATGTGCTAAACATTAGCATTGTTTAAAATAGATATGAAAGTACGCTGTTTCCAAATTAGAACACTGTGTAATTACTTGAAGTTTATGTCGTCCATTGATAACTCTCATACCCTGCAAGTAAAAAACAATGTGTAAGTATATACACCATTTTATTGTTTTGTTTTCGGCGGTGTATAATATTTTACGATATGCTTATCGCCTGCTAGACCAAAGTCCGTACCAAATTGTCATGGTCAAACTAAAAGCTTCAATGTCGCATTCAGACCCATGTCCCTACCTCAAAATACCAGGGTCAAGTAAGAGTTTATTGTTCATATATCAATCTGCATTTACGTGTTCGGGCTGTCATACCTGAAGATTTTCCTGAAGGCAATATACCCAGAATATATGCAAGCATGTTTGTCCGAATTAATGCATTGAAGGGTTTAAATATAACTTAGCATAAGTGTTCAGCACATGGAGACAAGTTTACGTGTTGCTGACAAGACTCGCATGTCTGTGGACATGTTTCCTGTTCAGACTGTATAGAAGCTCTATCAAAACTTCTTAACATTGAATGCCTTTATTATGTTATATTTGCACAAATGTCCATTATACGGGGGTAACTTGTCGTGCGCATGTACCGGGTTCACACCTTGAAGGCCAAGGTCACAAACTGTGAGACACCATTTCGGTGACATTCCACACTGACGAGTTGCATATATTGTTCTTCCATAAATTGGTAATCTGTAGCATTGAGATTGGACCACTCCTTGTTTTGTTTTATACTTTCACAATGAGATTGCACAATCTTACATTGGAGAAAAGATTAATCAAAACGGTTCAATACATGATCATACTACCAAATGTAGTACATGCGCACTAGTAATTTAATAACTTCGCATTTGAACTACTTTCTATATTTTTTCAGCGATAAAAAACAGGGGCACATTTATTTTTTTAAAGTGAAGGAATTTTACAAGGAAACATGCAGAAAATCTAATTATAAAACATAATAGGTTATTCTTTCTGAGGTATTAGTGTTACGTTATAATCTCTGAAGGCGTTTACATCATGACCTTGCCAAGGAGGTCAACAATTATATCCATGAAAGACATTAAGGTGTCGCTGTTCAAAGAAAGATTGTATCTTGCTTGTTTCTGACGTCAGCATTGGTAACTGTTTTGGAAACAGTTAATCAGTACAAGTTATTGAGTTATATTCCAAAAAAGGGGATTTTCCAGCAAACAGCGAAGGTGCGGGTCAGTATTATGTTAAATGATTTCGGTTTAAAATCATACGAGACACTTTTCAATTGTGTAATCCCTATCCTAGACTACTCTTTAACCATTTTAAGCACGTTAAACAGTTCCAGACAATATGCAGCATAGTGCCTACTGTATTGTCGCACGTTTCACATACATACAAGCCTACTGGCCTTTTACGGAGACACCGAATGACTTCCAAGTACCCACATACGACGGATTAACTCCATTTACCCCCATTGAAACCGACAATAATCGAGTCCAAAGAAATACTAAGTCATCAGAAATAACTAGAGTTATTACATCTAGCAAGTCACGCTACAATTAAGACTTTGTAATTATTTCAATTATAGGTCATTAGTTAGCCTCCACTATGCTAAAGACATCATTCAACGAATTTATCTGGAACTGTCCATTAATCCGACAGGTTGTCATCTGCCATAATAAATATCAAAATACCAAACAATTCGATATGAAGATGTGCCTACAATGCATATCCGATGATGTTGCGGAAGAATACCACATTAATGGACTGCGAAATTTATAATGAACCATATAAATGGTTGATAAGGAGTCGTTTAAATGGTGTCATATTGATGATACGCATACATTGTCTAGAACTTACCATGACAAAGAAGAATAACATTGTTCTTCCAACAAAATATAACTGATGCCATTTACCGGTTCTTATTAACCTGGTCATTGAAATTGAGTATCCCTGGTGGCGTAATTCTACAACTATTTGTCAAATAAAGTTCATTATGCCCCGTAATGGGATTTAGATTTGTCCCGTCCACCCGTCCCGAAATATTGACAAACGTATTGCTCATTTACTAAATGACCTAGAGTCACCAAACTTCATACAAATGTTTAAAGGGATGAGAAGTTGTGCACTTGGACTTTGGATTTTATATTGGGCCAGTAACACCTGACTATGGCCGTTGATATAGTCAAAATTACGGAATAATGTCTGTGAAGTTTGTGACCCGCACGTCTTCCTCGGATAAGAAGATACACACTTCTGTTTTAGTTTTTATATTGAATCAAAATCATTATAGTTTTGACCCTTGTCTTAGCCACAATCAAATCGAAAATCTTATTACACGCACTGCCCCTTGACTTATTGATCTATATTCAACAAGCTGCATCTAAGTTTTAGTTTTTATATTGGAACAGTCGGTGTTATTGGCCTTTACTTAAAACTAGTTAGATCGATTAAGACTAATGGTTGTCTTTACTTTACTGTTCCGTTTACATTTCAGACTAGGCTAAATTAAGCGATCGATCATTCGGGAGTTTGTAGCATTTTACAATGTAGCAAATGTTTTCGGACACTATTAGCTGTCTGTACTATTTGCTGTTTTACGGAATAATAAGAAGTGTAGTATAAAAAATGTTTGCTTTCTGGAAAAGACTCTACATTTTGTTTGTAATAACTGGAATATTTGGTTTGTTTTTATTCGGTTATAGACGGACTGAACATTCAAATGGCAAAATACAGATTTCAAGAGAGTCATTTGAAACTAATATGCATAACACTTCAAAGCTATCTGATATTAAAATATATTCCAATAAATTACATAGAAAAACAAACTGGACAATAATTACATCTACCAACAGTGGTTATTTAGATTTCTTTTATAACTGGTTTTGGGCATACAATAATCTCAGTCTACACATTCCATTAGTCGTTATAGCTGAAGATGCATTAGCATACGAGAAACTTTTAAAACTCCAGTCAGTTGAAATGAAAACAACTATGACTGAATTTAAACATATGAACAAGGCAGTTACATATACGAGTGGCCCCTTTAACGATTTGTTAGTACGACGTCATACATATATTCTTCACTACCTAAAAGCTGGTATTGACGTTATATTTACAGATGTTGATATTGTTTGGATAAAGAATCCAATCCCATATTTTACCGGAAATTATGACATGTGGATGCAACTTGATAAACGCAGAGTATATTGCCCAGGCACTATGGCAATAAAAAGCAATGAAAAAACGATTAAGTTCTTCAGAGACTTGATAATTTCAAGCCGAAACTACATGTCAAAAGTCGATCAATGGCATATAAATAACGTCCTTTCCAACTCTAAACTACATGTTAAAGGATTAGCTCCGAAAATGTTTCCTTCTGGACGCCAATATTTTAAGACATTCGGACAAAGACAGAAAATGGATGTTGTAGTGGTGCATAACAACTGGATAGTGGGTTATCATGCAAAACTCGACCGCTTCAAAATAAACAAGTTGTGGTTTATAAAAAATTAAACGATACCATAGTATAAAAGGCATGTGAAGTGTTTAAATAAAGTATTGTTGTGTAAATGTCTCTAAGCTTATAGAAAGTCATAGCATTATGCTGTTTATGCGATATTGTAACATTGTGTTAGTTTAAATATTTTAACGATGAAGAATAAAAGCGTAATTTTAAAAGATGTTTTTTCAACTTGCAAATTGAAACAAAGTAGAAGTAATTAGATGTTTTACTTCGTGTTCACTTTAAAATATTTGTAAAAGTGTGCCCATACCTTTTCATAAACATGGCTCGATTGCTCCCACTAAAACAAAGCAGAGGCGATAAGGTGTATTATTTCATGTGCAATTATATGCAGACATGTCTCGATTGAATAAAACGGTTCAGATCGGTAGAATTTTGCTACATCCCGATCGATCCCTTCTTTCCTACCAAGTGCTGGCCATAGAACTCCAGACAGAAGTCACAGTGAACCAAATGCTGGCCACATAATTTTTGAAAGTAGTCACAGTGAATCAAATGGTGGGCACATAACTCCAGACAGCAGTCACAGTGAACCAAATGCTGGCCACATAACTCCGGACAGCAGTCACAGTGAACCAAATGCAGGCCACATAACTCCGGATAGCAGTCACAGTAAACCAAATGCTGGCCACAGAATTGCGGAAAAACAGTAACAGTGAATAAAACGCTGGCCAAAGAACTCACGAGAGCAGTTACAGTGAACCAAATGCTGGCCGCATAACTCCAGACAGTAGTCACAATGAACCAACTGCTTGAGAGCAGTCACAGTGAATCAAATGCTGGCCACATAACTCCAGAGAGCAGTCACAGTGAACCAAATGCTGGCCACATAACTCCGGACAGCAGTCACAGTGAATCAAATGCTGGCCACATAACTCCGGATAGGAGTCACAGTAAACCAAATGCTGGCCACATAACTCCGGACAGCAGTCACAGTGAACTAAATGCTGGCTACAGAACTCCAGACAGCAGTCACGGGTAGCCAACTACTGGCGACAGAAAGCAGTCACCATGAGAAATATAAATTGCAAGAGCTACAATTAACATTTTGATGTTAATAGATAAGTTCAGCTTAGACACTGTGCTGATGTTTGTTCTCAAGAAACAGTTATACTTATTACCATATACAATGTACAGTAAACTCCATACTATAATAACGAACTCTTTTTTTTCTTGTATCCGGATTATGTTATATATCGCAAAAATAAAAAATGGTGGTCAATGTGCATATAAGAAAAATATTTAATAAAAACTAACAAAAATGTGTGTTTTAGATTTCGACGAGCTTTGAGATATGACGGCATAGGTCTGTAACAAAGAACTGCAACAATAATTTGTTATTACTGTATTTATATATACTTACAATCCGTCTTGTTATAATGACAATGGTTGTACCCCTACCCTTATTTTGGCATATTGCAAAATGTGTCAATTTAGTCACAAAATCTTAGATCGAAATATTTTTTCTAAAAAATGTTCATTTTTTTGCACTAAAGTATTCCTATTGTGCTTAAGTTTACTACTGCATCATTGATTTATTTCCAGTTAAAGCATCATTTTTGAAGTATGACAAATGTAAATTTCCGGAAGTGCAAAAATCCAAAACCTCATCAGTGACCCCCTTTAATTGATGGAACCGATTTTTTTTATCAAATTATATTAGATTTGTATAGACTTAATAAGAATAGTGTAGTTGTTCAATTATATTTTAATTTATTTGATTCAATACTAAATAAATTAATTCAATCGTTTTTTGGCCTGGGGACTGAAAGTCCCCTAGGCCTAAGTTAGCATACCGAATTTCAAACACTGCAAGAAATTTAACTGTGCTATGTGCGAATAACAACTGTTATGCGAAAGTAATGCAAGACAGACCAGATCAATCTTCTGTTTGAATGTCGCATATGATAAGATCATATTACAAATAAAAAGAGTACATACAACTTCAAACGATTGCAAGAAGGTATATAGTTTACGGGCTGCATTACACATTTTTTTCTGTTTTGAAATTAATGCGCTGTTAGCTGATAACGGAAGATAATCATATGCATATCACGGAAAAGTACGGATATTTACGAACATTTACGGAAACGTACGGAGCTCGATATAAGAATTTGTAGTTTGATTTTCAAATTTCCGATGTTATTTCATTGACAA
>JAUMHA010400205.1:0-11293 GCA_032359765.1 Saxidomus gigantea | reverse complement strand
CTCTCCATATTCTCGGAATAGTCGAGCTAAAAATGTAAACATGACCTTGTAATTAAACTTTTTATTTCACAGTCTAATGAATCAAACTTATGACAACTAAAACTAAAAGCAAAAACAATTTCAAGTAGACAGCTGATCAAAAGGAAAGAAATGTGCTTTCATACTTTATATGTAAATTTTATTGCATAATAAACAATGATTAAATCAGATAACCAGAATTGTTTTTGAGAAAAACATATGCATGTCTCCCACACATGATTCTGATCACTGGAGTGTGGATGTAAATTCATAAGATCATCTGAGTATGATCTGACCCTGACCTTGACCTTTGACCTACTGATCCCAAATTGACCTAATTTTCTCAGACACTTTTATCTCTACAAACAGGGAAAGTAATGTGTCATATAGATCTGTAATTATTGAGTGAATCACTTTGGATAACAGGCACCTGTAACAATGACCTTTACTTCTTAACCCAAGACCAGTAGGGGTCATTTACGGACCAAATCCAATGTCCTTATCTGTTGAAAGACAGCTCTTTTGTACTTGGGCAAAAATGTTTTCAATTTGATAGACCCCTTTGACTTTGACCTTTCGAGCTTTGACTTTTGAATCTGCTGATCCTAAATTGAAATATGCACAATTAGATACTAAACTTTCCTGTCAAGACAGTGAAAATTCAAGGTATTTTCCTATAGTGGTTCCTGTAGTTTGATGAAAATTCAACAAGAGCTTGTGGAGATGAATGATGAAACAATTTTCTATTTCTAGACCTTCATGACCTTGACCTTTAACCTTCTGACCCAAATTATACTTTTATATCATATTGACATTTCCTGCCAAGTTTGGAAACAAAGTGCATACAAGGCAAAGGTGATCAGACAGCTAGCAAGTGGAACAACAATGTTACCAAAATCCAATAGCTAATAGATCTTCCTGAAATTTCTGTACGTTATAAAGATATCACACAGAAATCTACATCTATATCTGTAATTTAGAGAATTGTGTATTTGTTCCTCAAAATATCATATGTTTATTGTAGCTAGGATATAACGAATGTACATGTTTATATGATCACATGCTTGTAATAAGCCTTAATCAGAAATAAAAACTTGAAATAAAACTTGACTATGTAACCAAAGGCTGGAGCTAGCTTTCTAAACTTTGAGAACTTGAAGCATATTTTCCAATCTCTGGCTATTCTTAATCATGCAATAGTCATTCTGGGTTTTCCACTTTGGCCAAACAAAATATATTGTGTTTCCAGTATGTTTGCAAAAAGAAATAATTTTAACGTTAGTTGTTCGACAGCTTTTCTTTTTTTCCGTTATTGCTCTAAAACACTTAAACCTTGTTCTTTTTTTATCATTTTCTCATAGAAAAAGTTTGAGGTCGGGCAGTTGATTGAAAACACCCACTTTACTTTGCCTTATACTGGCTAAAATGTGCTTTCTGCATATGAACATTTGTAGCTTCTTTTTTTTCAAACTCCATAATATTAGCTATAATAATTCAAGAAATACAAAACTGATATGAAATCCAGACATATAATCTTAAATAGGCACTTCCAAAAACAGGATACATTTGGAAATGGCTTAATTAAGAACTATAAGGAATACTCGAATGGAAAGAATAACCTCTCTGCTTGGATAAGTTGCTATATTGGCATTTTATAAACAAAGGTGACATTTCTCAATAAAAGTTCTTCATTCAAAATGCATTTATTTATGATCTTATGTACATTTAACCCATTTAAAACACATCAAGAAAATAATCTGCTAGTTGTAGTGTATGCCCCTTTAAGTGACTAAATGTGAACTTGACCTTGAATGGAGCTTGCAATTTGCATCCTGTAATATCTGATGAATATTTATGCCAGTTTTTGAAGTCCTTCCAGTCATTCACTATGATATGCAGCAGAAACAATTTGTGACAGGAACAAAGACAACATAACAGAGAATATAAATCTGGGTCAAAGGTCATGCATTTCCAGTTCATGAGAGCCATTTAATTTTAAATAATGCAATCAGAAACAAACATTTTTTTAAAAGTGACCTATTTCTTAGCCATATTTAGAATTGTTCATTTGCTTATGACTGTATATATCACAATTGAAATCTCATGAGAGCAAAAATAAGTACACTAATATACCTATGTTCTATCGTGACAAGTGTTTCATATTTCAACTGCGTCTATATAAAAAGCAGGAAGCAAAACACAACCAACATGACCTTGTGTCAGTCAAAGTTGTTATCAAGAATTGTTTCCCGTAAGATCTATCAAACCATCTCCTCGGTTTTGAAGATCTGCAAGCTGATATACTCCGCATTGAAACTTACGATAGCTATCTTGATAAGGATGTAACAAGCAATCAGCTGAATTTTGAAATAACTTGCATTCAAATTATCCAGCTACTTACAGTCTGATCCCAAATCAAAACAGCAATCTATTAGATATGGGACGACAACTGTCAGGAAATTTCAACTTAATCCAGTCTTACTGTGATACGTGGCACAGTGTGTGCACGTAATTTCTGTGCATAACAGTAGCTTGCATATAATTTCTAAGTCAAACAAGGGCCAAAATTTCAATAAATTATCATTCAAAAGTAACTTAACTCCCAAGACTTTACACAACTGAATAACTTTTTGAAGTTTCAATCTAATAAATGTCATGATTATTGAGATATTGCCATGATTTTGTTCATACTGTAACCAAGGTGTGACGCTGATGCCAATAATAACTGAAATAATTTTAAAAAACTATGGAAGGTAAAGTTATGGTTCTTTTACAATGCACTTCCTCTCAATGTCAATTACTACTGTGTGAAATTTCATGTCAATCCAATAAAAAATTATGTTATGTTCAAGACAAGAATAAGTTAAAATGAAAAAAGGAGACAATTCAAAACTTGTGCAAGGAAGAGTATGAATCTTCAACCCAGCATTTCCTTTTAACATCCTCTACTACTATGTTAAATATCAAGTCAATCTGTAGGAGTATAAGACACTTGCCTTGAAAGAGAAGTAACAACAGCAAGATGAAGTCCAGATGTAAACAACAGCAAGATGAAGTCACAATGTTAACAAGAATATTTCTTCACAAAGAGGAGAGTGTCAAACTGGATTATGGAGAGATATTCACACAATCATGCTTATCTCTTTTGTTCCAATGCCAGGAAAGCAATTCTCCTAAAAAAATGTAGTTATAAAGAAAAGGAGAAGTCCTGTAGAATAAAATTCAGTAAAACAGAAGGCGCTGAGCAATGTAATCTCAAAAACACCTATATGGGGAAAACCAGATAAAACACCTTACCGTGTCTGTTACTTCTACAACGTGGTCAGATGTCTTGTCTCTTGACAAGATGAGTTTATTCATCATTTCTTTCTGGTTAACAACTGGAAACTGCATTGAAAGTCTCTTAGGCACATTTGGCCTTAATGTTCTCTTTCTTAGACCCGGACAAGATGTCTGTCGAAATGCAGGAACTTTTTCTGGTATGTCCTGATTCATGTCTATCTTGTTATCTACAGTACTGTCTGGAGAAACTGTTCTTCTTTTGGTTAAAGGCTCGTTACTCGTTTTATCAGCAGTATTTGACTCATCTGATGAACCTTTTGGACTTTCATTGCCTGTTTCTTCTAACAAACTACCTAAAGAAATTTTCGGATCTGTTTCTGCTAACATACTACCTGAAGAAATTCTCCGACTGTTGGCTAAATAAGTAGATTCGGACTTTGATGTCCTTCGCTGACAGTTACTGCTTATTGTATATGATCTCATTTCTCTTTTGCATCTGCTACACAAATACGACTTCGGTTTTACAGAAGATGGTTCATAGACCCCTACATTTCTTGTATTCCCTGTATCAGAAGTAGACCGTAACATTTTCACAGGTGTGTAGGAAGACGATCTGACAGATGTGTTATCTGTCGAAAAAGTAGATCCTGGCAGTTCCATTGTTGGGCTATTAGCAGTAAAGGAAAGAGACCGCAGAAAACCTTTACTTGAATTGCCTGCATTGCCTATCTTGTCAATATCTTGTGATGATCCATGTACATTTTTCCAACATGAAATCATGGCAGACTGATTCCATGATAAATTCTCGGAAGCATTGTTTAAACTATCCTGACTGTCAAATGACTCACTGAAATTTTCTGACGAGCTCTCAAAATAAAAACTTGCAGACCGAGATGATTGTGAGAAATTTTCAGAAGAACTGTCAGAATAAAAACTTTCAGGCCTAGGTGGCTCAGTGCAAAGGTCTGAAGAACTACCAAAGTAATAACTTGCGGGCCGAGATAATTCACTGCGAAGACCAGAAGGACTTCCGAAATTTAAACTCGCCGGCCTGTTTGATTCACTGCGACTTCTTGAGGAACGTTCAATATAAAATTTAACTGGGTTCTTCTCCCCACTTTGCTTTCCTCTCAATTGTACTTTCTCCATTTTCTTATCAGTCCAAATAAATTAATATCCAATTTTATTTCTATATCTTAAATTTCTCACATAATTCTTTCCTTATAGACTTCCTCGTTAAAATGAAGATTTCACAATGTTTACAATCAACTTATACCACAGGGTGTTTCAGACGTATGCATAAACATAGGGAAGTTTCTTTATCCATCTATAACAAAGGGGTAACATAAACACAAAAAGATCCTTATTTAAACCAAAAACAAAAGGCACCAGTAACCATACAATTGTAAAGCATTGTGATCATTGTCAACGTAAATGGTAAAGTGTAAAATACTTACAGCATCAGCCAAAACGGATACAAAATTATAACTATCTTAAATGGCAGGCTTCCTGTACTAATCAAACTTGAAGCGTTTATTAATTTATCATATTTAATTTTATAAATTATGTGAAATACTCATTATCTTACCATCGTTTGGATAGGCAATTATCAGAACACTTATCATACTGAGATTGTATATTATACATGTACATGATTGAACTACGTCATACCAATATGTACCCTTACCCTGCTAAATTTCTAAAATGTTCAACTTTCAATTTGGAAGGTACCATTAGTTGTAAAAAGGGGTGTTCACTGAAAATGTACTGAAGCTGTGCAGGCTGATCATGATCTGCACTAGTCACAAGGGCAGATTCACTTCCCATTATCTAAGTAAGGATTTAACTACATCAATTTACTTAATAACTTTTGTGGTATATACATGTACCATTATATCACCATTTGAATAAATATAGTCTCATAAATAATAAAATAAAAACAGAAAAAACCTAAAATCTTTTCTTTTCTACTAAGTAAACAAATCTTTAATATTCTATCGCCAATATTTATGACTAGTTCAGGTTATTATCTTGAATGATTACTCCACATTTATTACATATCACTAAGACCTAGTTTATGGTATTTAATAACAATACAATATGTATAGTATTCATCACTGATATTGACCCACTGCTATGAATCAAATTCAGACAAATAAGGTGAACACAATATCTAGTCTGCATCAGCTGCATCAAAAGTACAAAGGGAGATAAACAAGTATGTTGTTAAAGGGAGATAATTACTAAAGACAAAGACTTTTAGTTTTCTTCACTGCTATTTATAGTGATCAATATTACAATTCACAAAGGTAGACAACTCATAAATTAATTGGGGAAGAGTATGGTTTTTGTTCATTCCATTTTCACTAGAGTACTTGCCCATTGTTCAAGTAATTTTTTCACTATATTTTATTGACAAGAAACTAACTGGCATGAAAAACTAAATATGCAACAGGGGAATAACTAATAAAGAACTGGGGCAAGAGTTATGTTTCTTGTGTTCCAGACTAACTATAATCTTTGAGACCAGGTTTGGTTATGTGATAAGAACTACAGTGCAACCTCTCTCTAACAGATACCTTTCGAATTGCTTAAAATTAGTTGTTATGAAGAGATGGTTGTTGCTGAGAGGTTCACTTATAAAGAAAATAGCATTGTAGAAAATTGAAATATTGACTGTTGTGAGAAAGTGGATGTTGTATAGAGGTTACTGTTCAGGGAGGTTAGACTGTATTCCAGTAAGAGAGTGGAAATCATTTTGTTGATGCTGCGTGCCGAGCTGCCCGCTGCAGATGATCCTGTCATGCCTAATCAGGACTGCCAATTACATTAAAACAGGGTTTCAAACAAAGCCCAGAAAAAAATAAGCCAAGCTGTGATGTGGTGTAAGAATAAGAGTTAATGAAAGCTAAACATCTTGGACATCGGCAGAAAGTAATTGAAACAGCTAACTCCAGCCTTCAAAAAGGTCAGCTTAAAAAAAGTTAAAGGTATTGATATTGATGTGTGTAATTTGTTTTATCCTAGAGCATACTTTTATATACTTCCCTCTTGTCAACATTTTTTTTTATTTTAATCAAAATATTAATTTGTTTTCATTTACTTCTGCTCAGTCTATTTATTCCTATGGACTCCATTGGAAATAAGCTCTTAGCTTAATGGGCTATCTATAAATGCATTGTACATGATTATTATTTCTTTTATGATCAAAGTGTGCTTTATTATGACATTAATATTATGCCTCTTTTAATATTTTAAAAATGTATACAGTAAAACTTCAAAAACTTGAAGTCCCGAGGGTCCAAGTAAAATGCTCAAGTTACGGAAGGTCTCGAGTTATCCGAATTCCGGACGTTTACAAGTACTCTGGCTCTATAATTTTAAAGTGCATTGATTTCTCCACCTGTTACGGCCAGGAATGTACTGGTGACTTGTATTTATATAACACTGTGACATTTTCATCTACCTTACCTGTTTCAAGATATAATTGATTCCAGTCATTGAAAAAAATGTTTTGTAGATTCTATTTCAAATTGTTTAAAAATATATCGAATTATCGATTAAATGAAACTTGTTGACAGATTCTATCTTTATTTTTGTCTCACTGAATCAAAATAATATGTGGCTTTAGTTGGAGACAGTTAAAATGTGCGAATAATATTTTATACAGTTGAGTCACTAAATCAACATTAAACAAACACTCAATGACAATTAATAATAAAATTTTTCTTGCCATGTGTCAAAAATATAGATGCGCTAGGTGCAAAGGTGTTAACAGATTTATTGAATCAGAGACTTCAAGTTGCCGCAGCTAAATTAGTACAAAAACTACTTGGCGGGACTGCAGGTGTTCCTCCAGTTATGAGGTATGGATGCTCTTGTTATAGTGTAGTTAAACGTTTAGGGAATATGGCTGGGACCTATGAGTTATTGATGCTCAAGTAGAAGTTTTACTGTATTTTTATTTCATAAATTTATAAAATGACATGTGATATTGTTATTTTGTTGTGTGCTATGGCCTAAAAGAATAAATAAATCAATCATGTCCATACTTTCTAAGTTGGTTGAGTATTATCTAACGAAGCTATTTGTATTGTGCACCAACTCCAATGAGGCTTCTTTACACCAGTCTAATTTCAAAATGACACTTAATGCCTATTTGGAAACCATCAAATGCATTTTCTTCCGTAATATAAACCTTGTATGTGATCATTCTGTCTAAATGTGGATTGGTTTAACACTGCCGCAAATAATAAAAAGCTTCTTAGACAAAATTGCTTTCTAGAAATTCAGTATTTACTGTCTCGGGGAAGCAATCATGGCTCTGAAATACAATGCTACCTTTACATGAGCAAAGCAAAACTGGAAATCTTTCTGTAAGAAAGGAAAAAGTCAATACTGTAAGCTTTCAGAGTTGTATCTATCTTCATTTTCCCTGAAGCTTTACCATTGATTACCAGTTCAAGCAGTCACATAATGTTCTACAATGATAATAGCTGCATCTACTTAAGGTAATTGCTAGCACTTTGTACCAATATAGAAATTACACGTAACAGTAACAGATTACTACGCAAACACGCACAACACTGAGCTTTATGCTGATCTCACGAAAGAGGGCAACAGGTTGTGCATGTAACCTGTTTAATCAAAGCACTGAGTGTACTGCAGGCAACCTTCTGAGCAAGTTCATGAAATTTCTGAACTACAATGCACAAACCAACATGCCATAAGCTCTGCTAGAATCTGCTGGACTTCTTCCAGTAGAGTTAAAAACCATCATGCTGGAAAAAACTGGGAGACACTCAAAATCCCATTGGTCATAATCCCCTTGGTCCAAAAATGGCATACCGTAGTACTCATAATCCCCTTAATGGATTTTACATTTTAAATTTAATAATTTCAATCATTCTCTATAGTAAAGTTAAACTAGGGATAAATAAAACATTTAGTAATTTTTTTTATTCAGTATATTATGCTTCTCCACTTGTAAAATCCATTGAGGGGATTATGACTACTCTGCCATTTTTGGACCAAGGGGATTTTGAAGTACACTCAAACAAACTATCTAGGAATAAAATTCTTAATTATCAAATATTACGACTAAAGTATTTGTACAGTCAAACTTGTGATAAAGACCACCTCTAAATAAAAATCTTCAAACAAATAAAAGCCAACAGGAACGAAAGGATGATTTCTTCATCTAAATTAAAAACAGCTGTACATCATGTACATAAACATAACTTGTCAACAAAAAACGCTTTAGCTTTTCAAGTTTTTAAGCCAGTGCTCTTCTTTCATAGGTTTGACTGTAAATCAAAACTAACCTTTAAAGAAAGTATTATGATTTAACTTAAAATATATAAATATATATAAATTTACTTACAACTGACTCATCATTTGCCAGGAATACATGACACTCAAAGTCACTATAGAGACTGTTTCTTCTCAGGTACGCAAAGCAACGTGGCTCTTGATGCGTCTTGGCAAACCTCGACAATGTGTGAAGATTATGCTCAAACACGGTTTCTATCTGCTCCAGACCTTCGTAGGCAACAGCAGTTAGTGTACTTTTATGAACCTGCAGCTGTACTTCTTTAAAAGTGTCTCTACTACGTCTAACTTCTCCCATCACCCACGGCATGGCTGTCTGAGGCGGAAACCGTCGGTCCAAGTGAGAACTTCCCAAATAAATCACAACAAATTTGGGAAAATCAGTACTTTCTCCCGCTCCATTTATTTTCTCTTCAGTACTACTTTCACGAAAAAGCACATGAGGTGGTTCCGTCTCTTCTTTTAAAACTTTACTACATTTCTCTTTACCTTGGTCAACCCCCTGAGCTTTTCCACTGGTTTGAGCACTATTCTTGTTCCTTTCCTGCACAGCCTTTGCCTCCATATATGCCGAGCAGAGATGGACCACCTCTGACGACCCACATATTGGGCACACTGATGTGACCTCCGACGCAGAGGACATGGTTTACGAATATGAGATGTATATATGTAAGCTTGTCCTCACATCCATTCATTCAACCTTGTTTTCACAACCATAAACTGTCAAGTAAAAAGAAGAAAAAACATTTTGCTTTTAAACCAGTAAAATAAATATCTTGTCAAAGTTAAGCTCAACTAAAAAGACTGGCAAAAAAAAACTATTTTGTTGTTGTTTCTTTAAATTGCACTGACTAACTCACTTCAATGTACAACCTGATGCTATCTGACCTTGCAAGAAAACTGGTTTTATTAATGAAATAACCTTGCCATGACATTTTAGTTAATTATAATATCCATGTAAAGATGCATACTCTTGTTAAATATAAAAACCTGCAACAATGACACTTTTAGAATGATACGAAAGTTTTGCTGACACAAAACAATTTCTTATCTATCTCAGAGTAAATCAAACAAAACTTTGATGTTAAAAAAAAGTATTTTAATGTTATAAAAGAAACAAGTCCTTCCACATACAAATCAATACATTTTTACATCAAAAAAAAAATTAATGAAAAAAACATGAAGAAGAAAAAACACTGCTTAAATCTGCCAGTATGTCACAGTTAATATGATAAGATCAATTTTGTCACAAAACTAATGGCTGTTTCCCTGGAGATTTTCATTACTTAAACATTACTTATGACAAAGAGCAATAACATCAGTAATGTTGCAATTTTGCTATTGCTTCAATATCTTTTCTTTACAGATATTTTTCATATAGGCTAGAGTTAAAGATTCTACACTGTCATGTAATGTAAACTAGACTACAAAATATCTTGGCCTTGTGGATTTGGACTTTAAGTTGTGACCTTGATCTCGAGTCAGCGTTTTTGATGACGTAAACATTTGACCACAGTTTCATTAAAATCCTTAAACAAACTTAAGGACATATGACCTTATATTGTGACCTTGACCTCCAGCCAGTGTGACCAGCAGCTCTTGGGTCTTGCACATCGTCTTGATGAGGTGAACATCTTATCTGAGTTTCATAAACATCCTTCAAGGGGTTATGAAGATATGGAGTGGACAGGAAATGTTACGGACAAATTACTACAAAATAACTTTTAAAACTTCTCAAAATGGCTTCGAGAAAGCAATACAATTGTTTGCAAAATACTCTTCCAGTATGGAATATGTCTAATGTTGATCTTATTCCATCATCTCAGATCGATCTGCATCTTGTACATTGCATTTTGTGTGTAAAGGTTCATAATTTTTTTGGTTTATGTTACTGTCCCAATGTCTTTCTGAGAGGTTACTTTGTAGTAAATTCAATCAGACTGCCACTAGGAAGGGGGGTTCAGTGCAGCAAATAACATCAAAATTTTAATCTCTTAAAGTAGACTGTCATGTGAAAGATTGAATGCACTTCTGCAAATTTCTCTAGGACATACTGTGGACAAATTTGAGTATGGACATGCAGGGTTAAAACAGAAAACTTTTGGTCCAAAGAGAAAATGTCTGTTCTCTGGTAAACGAAATAACTTTGTGAAGTATTCCCAAGTGCACTGAATAAAACATCATGTCTTAGATTTTTTATACCATGAAGTGTATGACCCCAATAATTTCTAAATGACCCCCAAATTAACAAAATTCATAGCTGGCAGAAACACTGATGGAGACCATTCCTTTATCCCCCTCGTGCTACGAGTGTGGGATAAATATCTAGAGCAGCATTATAGCATCCAAGTTTTTATCACTCTAATATAATGAATTACCTTACAAAGTGTCACCTGCAGAACAAATACAATTGGTTTTTAATTAATCCATGTATTTGATTGAAGAATACACAAATTTGTACTAAACATAAAATAGATTTAAAATTTTGGTTTGGGCATGCTTCCGTTGTGAAAAATCACTCTGACACAATGCCAGGCAGACAGACGCAGAGACAAGGAACAGACACAATGGTTTTTTAAGTTATTTGTTTTATGCAGACACCGAGGGTGGAGAAATGGAATACACCGGGCTTAGACTCATTTACTTTCTATAGATTTCATTT
>JAUMHA010400193.1:0-11293 GCA_032359765.1 Saxidomus gigantea | reverse complement strand
GCTTATGGTTGACCTTCTCCGAGTAATCTCCGTGAATAATAGTTTGTCAGAGCCATCAAATTATTTCAGAACAGGACTTTGTGTAGTATTAAGAGTAATGTAGATCTACATGGTGTCGTCATTGGAGGGAGTTCTGCTTCGAGATTCAATAATTGTGAAAGATTCCTGATGTAAATACTTCCAAGAAATGAGAAGGACATCTTCAACGATGTAGGAAGTCGATCAATTGTGCGACAAAACACACCTAGTGTTAAAATATTACTTTTTCTTCTCCGCAAAATTGGTGTAGATGTAACTTTCCCGACTGGAGTCTTCAGTAACTAAACAATATACATTGTGTACATCTGTATTTTAGTAAAAGTCAGCGACCTTAACGATTTGACAACAGGGGCGATCACATATTGGTATGTATATATATTACTTCTTATTGGCCACCCTGACATATGTACTAAAAGTTCAATGTACATGCATTATTTTCAGTGGCGATGAAGATGTATTAGTTGTAATGCCATTTTGGGCAGAAAAAGAAACAAACGGCTGAAACACGCAAATTTCAGTGGATTTCGCATGTGGTTGACACTACTGTCCCGTTAACATAAAAATTGACGGGACCTGCTGTCATCTATAACCGTTACGAAAAGGAACTTTTGTCAACTTTAAACGCCTGTATCTCCTTTAAACCGGCATATGACAAGGTGACACTTGGTAGACTTATAGAGAAATGGTTGAAGTTTGTCCCCGGTTATTCAATCTTTTTCATGTTTGAATATTAACACTTATAATTAATGCCGAAAGCGAAAACACTCGATTTTCGGCAAAACTTTCGTATTTACCGAGGATTTTCTCCTCATTGGCGGTGCCTGTTTAGACATAATTTCACGTGCTGATACCTTGATCTATGGTGAAACAATACATACTGGTCGTTACTCACAAAGACAACAGAAAAGGCAACATCATTCACAAATGCCTACCCTGCGTAAAAACGCGCATTTGAATTTGGAGCTGCTGTCAAACCCGCAACTGCTGTCAACGCCGGAGGTTGTACACTGTGATCAAGTTGGCTGAAAACATTTTCCGAAAAAAAAAGTATATCACAATGTTTTTATGTCACATATGTATGGAACGCCGTAGCTGTCTTATGTTAAGACATTACAAGTTGTCTTGTTAACCCAGTGTCCTGTCTTATTCGAATTGTTTTCTATGTTTGCAGATAATTGTGATATCTTGTTAATGAACTGTTATGCTATCTTGTCAACGTGCCATGATTTTATGTCTGTTTGACATAATATCTTCTTGTTGTTGTTAAAGTACGTAAAACATACATGCTATTTTTTCTAAATACCACGTTAACTTTTCTACATGATGTGTTATCTTGTCAAACATACACGCTATCTTTTCTAAATACAGTCTTGATTTTTTCAGGCTGTTTTGTCAAGGGAATTTGCGGACCTACTCCATGTGTTTAATTACTGATTGGCTGAAAATAAGTGGATGCATACGAGAAAACTTCTTTTAAAATAACGACGGAATGATAGATCACGTATGAAATGGAGAGAGAAATACTGCATATACTTACAACTGAAATATTTGGTATTTTTTGTTGGTGGCCACTAAAAGTGCCCGAACCTGGGTTGGTGTCCATTAGCTCCAAATTAATGTCATAAAGTATTGGATAACATGTATAAATGTTGCTATTTTTATGTAGGACTTGGTGATTCTGCAAAATAAAATGCATTTCACCAATTGGTGATAGTTTAGGTAGTTGCAGTGCCGAAAACCTTATAATGTATGTCTATGGAAATGTATTTACCATACCCGTACCTAAAGTGTTCAATCAACGTTATTATCATCTTGAATTCATATGATATCTTGTCAAAGCATCGGGTGATCTTTTCAATATTGTTATTATGTCAAACTGGCACTCAATTTTCTTCAGGTTTTATAAGATATGTATTAAGTATGAAATGTTGTGATGAAATTTTCTATAGCTTATTAGCGCCATGTACATGTATCCACTTTATTCGCAATGCAAGTTAAAAAGTTATGCCCCTTTTTAGAATTGCGGGTGAAATAATAGATGCAAGGCGATATCATGAAAAAAGCACCAAAAAAACGTACTGGATCAATTATAAGTGGTTTATTGCTGTGAAAGATATCTCTCTAGAATTACTGCTTCTGTTTTAAAAGATATCTCTGCCATTTATCTAATATAAACCAAATTAAA
Source organism: Saxidomus gigantea (assembly GCA_032359765.1). Taxonomy (NCBI): domain Eukaryota; kingdom Metazoa; phylum Mollusca; class Bivalvia; order Venerida; family Veneridae; genus Saxidomus; species Saxidomus gigantea. The sequence continues at coordinate 9,069 of JAUMHA010400193.1, read as the reverse complement.
TTTTGCAAACATCACAATCAAAAATTCATAAAATTTGTATGACCACGAGGTCTCTATCAAGTTCGATTACGGCTGCGATCAGGGCAGATATCAGACCAGGTTGCTGATAAACCTGCAGTATTTGAACTTATTTACAGTTATAACGATCATAATCAAACTTTAGTGGAATGTGAATGTCCAAAAGATCTCCATCAAGATCGACTAAGAATGAAATCTGACAAAAATATGACCATGCCGTTGGAATACCTGTCATACATGTAATTGAGCTTATTTACAACTTGGGTCCGTGAGCAATGATGATAAAATCAGAGTTGCATGACTAAAATATATCATTGGACCGATCGGGTTGATATATAAGACAAAAGTTATGGGGCATTGATTTGTCAAAAATGCTTTATGTTATTACTCAAGAACTTTCAATATTTTTCTTTACTTAATATTCAAATCATTTGTAGACAATTTATATTGAATGAAAGTTCTCAGCAAAGTCATTGCCATTTAGAATTTGATAAAACTGTGTGAGAAGGTACATGTAACAATAAATATATAAATGATCAGCATAGACATTTGACCATATCGCATGTAAAGTCCATGGCACTTTTATTGTAGTGAAATCTTATTAACAACATTGCATTTGGATTTTCTTGCTACAAGAGGGTAGAATTAAGTGTGTGCTTGATATGTATAAAATCGGAAACCTACCATAGTATGCAGAGTCCAACAACTTCGTCAAAAATACAAGAAACGTAACATTCTACAGGTCAACTGTGGTATCTAGTATTCGTGAAACTTGGCCAGGATGCAGTATTTAACTTGTTAACTTGATTACTTTTCACAACGCTTTACCTTGTCATTTACACCATAGTTACTCACTTGGGCGATATTTGACCATCATACCCATTCTTTTATTTGTATATGTTATGAGTTATATAAAATATGAAATCAGAGCGCATCAGAAAGCAGACCACGAACGTTCGATGCAAATAAGTTAACATCCTTGCAAACATTACTTTAACAAATTATAGCAACACAAACACCAACAACAACAACAAGAACAATAGCAAATCAACTTAAAAGACATCACGCTGATGTGGATATTAAATTAACATGCGTGATTAATCAATGACTTGAAAGGATAAAATTGTATTGAAATGATTTGATATAAACATATACAAAGTACTAATAGTAATTACACAGGTGGAAGGAACATACCTTTGTTGTTTTTTTACTTAAGCTAAATTAAATGTCTTTTTCTATGCATTTTAAAATTGATATCAGAATCAATAAAAAATAAAATTAAAAAATTCGAACCCATTTTGAGTAAAAGCACGATTTACGACATGATTTGTACTCTAAACTTATGTACTGCAGGTTTTGATTGTTTCCTCTCGCAGTACCGTTATATTATTGGAGAATTTAGTGAAAATCACCGTCTAGAAAATGTGTGACATTTTTCTGGTTTGAGCGAAAATCGCTCTACAGCTTTGGCATTTTCACTTGTAGAACGAAAACGGCTTGGAATTTTCCATTGAAGTAAACTATTTCTTAAAGCTCTATCATTTCCCTATAAAATTTGAGTTTTTTCGGAGCGACATGCTTATTTTCATACAGAGTGTGTTGGGAACCTCGTCTATAGTAAAGAACTATGAAGATTATTTTTTTATATTTATTCTGATATCAATTTTAAAATGCATAGAAAAAGACATTAGCTTAAGAAAAAAAGTAAAAGGTATGTTCCTTCCCCCTGTGAGTAATTAGACAAAAGTCTGTGAACTTAATGGTCTACGATTGATTGCCTTTCACCGAATCAATTACTAAGCAATAACCTTTTTGATAGATTAAGCAAAGCATGTACTGCACGTAGATCAGCAAGGTCAGTATAACTCTTTTGTCGTTATTCAGTCATCTATATGCTATCTGTTTGCATTGTTTATATAAGGCAAATCACAGGTTTATTAGATAATACATTGCATACGAGCGTATATCATGTGTGCAAAAAACGTAACCCCAACATTATTCGATGCATTTACACAACACTCTGATGTCAGTAAATAGTGTCAGCTTAACAATATGGCTTTAAATCCTAATTATTAATAGTGCATGCTTCTTTGCTCTGTTAATCAGACTAGACATAATGTCAGTCTTAACATTGTCACACACTTAACCGATTTAGAAACGCAAAGATTTCCCCTGTTGAACATTTTTATTTAAATGACGCTGTTGTTTTTATTTCATTGTAGTCATTTTTTTGCGATTGATTATTGAAACTTAACAAGAACTCAATTTTATATTGTTTTTGTTGTGTATGAAATTTGAAACACGGTAAAACTGTTAAAATAAATATTTTGCCGCTTTTGCGTTTTTAAACCGGTTGAGTGTATAGATAACTGTCAGATTAATGGTGTTGAACATCAGTTAACATTGGGTGTATCACCTATACAAAATGTTGAATGTTCAAAAGCGTGCTGCAAGAATGATACTCGATAAGAATTATGATTACCTATCTGTTCCACTGTTTAAAGAACTGAAATGGCTACCCTTTTTCACAAGAAACATATATTATTGGTATACTGGTGTACAAAACACTAGATAATTTATCCCAAATGCACATGAACGATATATTAGAAACATGTGCTAACAAAACAAATTATGAGCTCAGATATGTATGTAAAACTGATATAGCTCAACCTTTTGTGCAGTCACGATTTTCGTAAGTTACTATACAACTTTGCAGCACACATATGGAACAGATTACCTTTTGAATACGTAGTGCTTATGAATTAACGCAGTTTCGTTCTAAACTGCAAAAAATTCATCTCCTTAGTAGCAGCCCTTAGCAGGTTGTGTTCCATTCTAGTTCATAGTAATTGCCATTACTACTAAACTTTAAGTCATTGATGTTTTATGGAACTTATGGTTACTATACTGTTATATGATGATAAGTTTTCATTTATTTTATTTTTTATCATTATTGTCTGATGTATGTTTGTGTGAATGCCTGTTCAGTTGTATGGATGTTGTTACCATCTTTGAAGGCCTCGAGGAAGATAGGTCACAACCTGTTCGAGTCACCTTCATTAAATAAACAATATTACTATTATTATTATTATTATTATTTTTATTTTTATTATTATTATAACATTGGACTGGTCCGCTGCGCCACTGTCACACTAACCTGAACGGACTTCTTTGTTAATTTCAGTCTGTGCAATACTAGTAGCAGGCAAACTGAACATTTCATTTTTATTTATATTCACACTGCATGTGATGATCTCAGAATCTAAGTCTCTGTAAATACATTTGGCATAGAGGTTTTTTTGCTCTTCCTCTTTACATTAGCATTAACTCCTTGAATTACGCATGCGGTTACTCCTTGGTTTTTTGTAGTAAACAAACGTGGCTTCAAGTCTGAGTATCTACCACGTTTGCAGAGTAATATAACTTCAGGTTCTGGATGCTTTTCGGCGTATGCCTTTATAGCCCATAAGGCTCTCTGGTGGTCAATTGCGTAATAAAGTCCACCTCTCTGTACAACTGTTATGGTAGGTAGGGAATCTAAAGGTAAAGATCCATCCTCCAGTTTTTCTAATATTTCACCAATGCCTAAATGTTTCGGACGTGTGTTGTTGCTCCCACCGTAATATATTGCATCACTTGAGAAACGAATATTTGTTGCTTTTATATACGTGAAATGTTTTGATAAAGAAGACCTGAACCCAATGTTTACAGATTCACCCTCGTTTCGAGTAGTCAACTTTCGCTTTTAAATTCCTAGATACCCCATGTAAAATGGGTATTTCTAATGTTTCTCCACGGCTTTTAAGAAACTTCTCATACTGTTGAAACACGCATAAACGACGATTGTTGATCGAAAATAACAGCCCGTCCCTTCTCACAACTTTTATTTTTGGAATATCCGCTATGGATATAGCTCCTGTTATCAACTGTTCAATCGTGTGCTGTATTGAAATACCATCCCTGAAATGTTTACTGATGAAGTCATGAGAAAAACGTATTTCTCCAGGAGAAATGGTAGCACGATTTCTGATCATTTAAAAAATATATTGATTTCATAAATTTGTAAATTGGGTCAAATGTATCTGTTAAGTCTTCTGATGTGACTGATATATAATTTATATAATACCACTCCTGATGCACTTTACGAATCCCAGAACTGATATTACATATACTACGTTTAAGCCACTTTCTTAACAACTTCCGACACACTTATTTTACAAAAGTGTATATAATGTTTACACCAATAAATCACTTCACTATAATAGTACTGTGCCGCTTGACTCAATTTTGAACTTCGTGTTAATAAGCATGTTACGAATTTTATTAACTACCTTTAAACTATTTAACTTAAAAACAAAGTTTATTCAAATTACAACTATAATCAATATTAAACGTTTGGTTTTACACAAAGAAGATAGTATCACATACCAGTTGTCATTCAAAGGAGTAAAAACACATTGTTTAACCACCGCTTGTAATTTAATGGTTACTGGAAAAGAAAACACTTCTGCTGTTAGACAGAGAGGAATGAACTCAAACAAAGTAAATATGTAAGTTTTTGTTTATCTTTTTTTTTAGAAATATTTTTAGTTTAAACAATATTTTATTCATCAAATATCATGCAAGTACAATATATTACAAAGACAAGGGATCGAGTAGTAAGATAATACGATTTTTTGGAAACTTTTTTTTATGTATTACTGTAATGAAATCATAGTTTTGATTCACCCGCGTTGATTTTCGCTTTTTTAGGACAAGTTGTATTCTATAAGTTGAAAATTCTAAAAATACTGTTTTAATGATATTCAACTTTTTATCTTTGTTTAGATAACTACGACAGAACGATTTTACAGCACATCTTAATTCAAGTTACTCAGAAGATTCGACATTTTCAAAGCCGACCGAGATCATTCATTCAAAATACATAGGAAAACTAGTCAACACTTCCAAATCAACCGTACACTGCAAACGCAGCACCTTAATAAATGACTTAAAAGAAGAAATTGTGCAATCATTTGGACAAGGAGAGACTCCTCCAACAAACACAGACATTGATATATCAAATCCGCAATTTAAAGCAACAATTATGTACAAATAAACGACAAACTATTGTCTGCACATTAAAGTTTTATAAATGATTAAAACATTAAAATCAACTGCTCCAAATGATTGAGCTTTCGGATTATTTCTTAACAATCATGGTATATCGTATACGATTCACATTGTCGACATTTTGGTTTAGTTCATGGTTTGATTCAGAAAACACCAACACTTGATAAAATGTACCATAAACATTGACACTTTGGTAACACAGAGAAAACGAATCGGAGAAATAGTCCAAGGGCCATTTATCATATTTTCGCTTTCAAACTGAAATTAATCTTAGTTGAAAGAAAAATGCCTACTGATTACACAAAACCATTCTTACAAAATTCTCTGTGACAGGGCTGGGAAATTCAAGATGATCGACAAGATGGCCGCCGAACATTTTAAACTTTCACCAGTAAATAACATAACATATTCTAATTTCCTTTTACAGCCGGTTGAAACAGATTTTCAATAAACCGAACAGATAATTGACAAAAACAATACATTCTATGTGACTGTTACCGCCATTTTGGAGATAAAAACAGTTTCTTTCGTCTAACCTATGTTTGACATTGAAAGTCGAAACAAATGAGATTAAATCTAATTAAATTGACACATGTCCCTTAAATATTTAATAAGAATTACGTACATGTATATGTGATAAAATTTCATATCTTTATTTAAGAGGATAATGTTCATTAAAGTAGATGGATAAACCAATGCCTGAAAATGAAAATATCGTGTTTATGTAATTAGTTAAATTCTAGTGCTGATATAATGTTTATAATTATAATAGTTTGTGCTATATAATTTTGCGTAAAATATGCTGTCGATTGATTTAATCTATTATTAGATGACTGATTTTGGTATACAAGTATGTGATTGCATTTGAAACAGTGTGCAAGTAAAATGTCCACAAAATAAAAGGGTTTTTAGCAAAGCTGGTACGAAATACTAAGGTTAGCTTTCAGTATAAATGAATGTTCGGCGTTTGTCGTCTACTGTTTGCTTCTTAAAGTTTTGAATTTATGTGCACAACAATTTTAAGTGGTGTAAAGTGTGGCTATATGAAGATTGTTCAAATCATGTCCTTTTGAATGTTGGTCTCGCTTGTGGATTTTATGTAATTCATATAAAACGTAAAATATCTATCTATTTGTCCAAAACACGAAACACAGGGCTAAGATATTTGGTATGTAAATTTTCTATTGGTTCAATACCGGAGTTGTTCAAAGTACTGTGAATCCTAAGAGAATTACGAGAACTATATGTTCGCGTTTTTTCCCGCAAACATGCGGGAAAGGCATTCGTGTCATATAATGACATTTTCAAGACATAGGCATATGTCCCCGGGTTCAAAACTGACTTCATCCATATGTCAAGTGTTCAACAAGAAAACTAGAAAACCTGATCTCGTCAACACCAGTCGGAAATGAAAAAGTGTGATTAAACTCGATACGATACGTTACTTTTACTTTAAACAAATTAAGTTAGAAATTAAAGCCCCTTTTTGGACTAAGACAATTCACGGTTAAAGTAATAGATACAAGGCAATACATATCTTGCAAAAAAACACAATCAGTTACTAATGGTTTATTGCTATGAAAGATATCTCTTTAAAATAAGTTCTTGTATTTTAAGAGATATCATTGCCATTTATAGAGATATAACAGGCTAATATTAACTTGTTTATAATCAGAAAGCCAAATTTTATTTAACAAACACAACAAAAAAATCATGAAATGTGTATTTCCACAAAACTTTTACGTCCTAACGATTGTTGGCCTAATCAGGGCAGACATCCTGCCAGGTTGTGGACAAACCTACTATATTTTGAATTCTATGTACAGTATAACAATCATAATCAAACGTAAGCGGAATGTGAATGTGCATTAAGTTCGATTAAGAATCAAATCTGACCAAATTATGGCCATGCCGTTGGAATACCTGTCATAAATGAGCTTTTTATGCCCCCTTCAAAGAAGAGGGGAATATTGGTTTGCAGATGTCGGTCGGTCGGTCGGTCGGCCGGTCTGTATGTCGGTCAGTCCGTCCGTATACAAACTGGTTCCAGGATGATAACTCAAGAATGCTTAGGTATAGGATCTTGAAACATGATGTGGAGGTTGGACATCACCAGCCAATGACCCCTATTGATTTTCAGGTCAATAGGTCAAACTTCAAGGTCAAGCTGACCCGGAAGTGTAGACCGGTGTCCAGACGATAACTCGAGAGCGCGCTGGCCTTGCACATAACTTAATGCGGAGGTTGGTCATAATCGGTAGAGGACTCCTAATGATTTGAGTTTACTAGGTCAAAAGTCAAGGTAACAGTGGCCAAAAATAGTAAAACGGTACCCGGACGATAACTCGAGATTATTTGGGCCTATTATCTTGAAACTTGATGTTGAGGCTGGTCATGACCAGAAGATGAACCCTTTTGATTTTGCAGCCAATAGAGGTCAACGGTCAAGGTGACCTGGAATTGTATAATGATTTCCGCTCAATAACTTTAGACGCTCAATAACTTTAGTAAGGAGTGACTACATGAAATTTGGTGTGTAGGTACGTTGCAGGGAGAGAAAGCTTAGGATTGCATTTATGGATCACTAAGGTCAAAGACACTGTGACTAAAAATTGAAAAATGGATTCCGCTCAATGACTTGAGTTAGGAGTGACCAATTGCAATGAAACTTGATGTGTAGGTAGCTTATGTGGCGAGGAAGCTTGGGATCACATTGCAGGTCACTCGGGTCAAGGTCACTGTTACTAAAAATACTTTTTATATTGTGTTAAGCAATGAAATAGTTTTTATTCAAGACCCCTATTACTAAAAAAGATTTTTTTCCCTAATTTTTCCTAAATTTTAAAATTGTTTCAAGCAAAAACACTCCTTACTAAAATTGTTTTCTTGCTACAAGAAGGTAGTGTGTGTTTGATCTGTATAAAACCTAGACACTCACAGTGAAACCTACCATACTACACAGAGTAAAAGAAATCATCCAAAAACACAAGAAACGTAACACTCTACAGGTCAAATGTAGTATCTGGTGTTCATTAAACTTGGTCAAGATGCAGTATTTAAGTGGCACAAGTGATTACATGCATCAGTGGACTGGGTAATTATCAGAACCTAGGATTCTACATATACCGTTGACAGAATTTACTTTTCATTACTTTTAAGAACACTTTACCTTGTCATTTACAGTAATGTTACTCATTTGAGCGATATTTGACCTTTTATTCGTATAATTATGAGTTATATAACGAACGTTTGACGCGAAGTGCAAACATTCAATTTATAAAATAAACGAAAAAAAACAACGACAACAGCAACAATAGCATTCAACTTAATAGACATGAAGCTGGTATGGATATTGAATTAACATGCGTGATTAATCAATGATCTGAAGAGATAAAATTGTATTAACAGAGTTGTGGAAATGTATTGTACACACATACAAAGTACAAAGTAATTAGAGAAGAAGTTAGCCTGGTCACCAGGCTCTGAAATATCTCTTTTACTAATAAATAGCTAACTATTTTGGTATAGAGCCAGTCTACTATCAAGCGCCGATTTCAGAAAACTGCCCCAGTGTACAATAATACAGCATAATCATATAAAATAGACTGGAAATAGTGCATTGAATATAGCACATAGAAAAAAACAGTGACTAGTTTTACAAAACGTCTGTAAACGAAATCGGTCTGCGGTTTTTGCCTTTCACTGAATCCATTACATTTGTGTACGAAGCAAGAACCCATAACATCAACATAATTTTTATATACAAAAACCTGTATTGCAGTAAAACTTCGTTAACTCGAGCATCGATAACTCGAGAACCCCGGATAACTCGAGGACTCCTGTCGGTCCCGGCGATCTGGCTTATATGTTTAACCAGAAAATACTATCGATAACTCGAGCATCGATAACTCGAGAACCCTGGATAACTCGAGGAACACC
>JAUMHA010400182.1:0-11295 GCA_032359765.1 Saxidomus gigantea | reverse complement strand
TTTTGAATACTTGGGTATAAGTCTTTTTCCATTCAATTTGGTTATTGTTCAGTAAGTTTTCCCACCTTTTTTCAGCTATATTGTGACGTTAGGCTTTAAAGAATCTCGAAAATATTTATCAGATTGATTTTATATTGTATACTGTGATACTGTGATACAAGACATTCACAAAAAGGTAATATACAATAACATTAACGTTTCCTTGCCATGTTTTTGCATTATTTTCCTTCATAATGTGACATTATAGTTGTCCGAGACATAGCTCGAAAGGTATTCAACATATTTACTTGATATCTTAAACAATTAATGAGGTCTATGAAATAATTACTTCCCTTTATTTTTTGATATCCTTATCTGCAATTAAAATGCAACTGTTACAATTTGTAGGCAAATGACTTGTGACTTGTATGTTCTGAAACACAAGAAGAGTAGATGTGCACTGATCTTCCGGATATGCATGTTTCGGGGGAGCATGCATCAGTGTAACCAATACTTTTCTTCTACTGCATCTGTTCTGGTTATTTCTATAATAACAAAATAAAGTGGTGCATTTTTTTTATAGATCTACAGATTCTTTATAAAAACATATTCTTTACCACCTACAGGTTCTCCTAAGACTTAACTCTGCTGTTTCGAATCCTGTACACGACTTACAGCAAATACTAGACAGTTACAAACATAATCCTTTGGAACCTGCTGCTGAAAAAAGAATCCAATCAGACATTGAAAATTGGCGAAGAATGGAGAAGGCGTTAGAAGTAGAGATGAAACTTATGAAGGAAGACGTTAAGGGCGTTTGTAAAGATGTCAAAGAAGTGAACGAATGTGTTGAAAAAGTGCTGGACGATGTTGGAGAAGTAAAGGAAAACTTTAGGAAATTAGAAAAACGGGTAAACGATACAAAGGAAGCAAGCATACAAGGTAAGGTTCCTACTCACATTATAGTATGTTTCCGCTTTCTTACAAAGCATGCCTTTTCCTTTGTATTATTATACTGAAGCCCGTCTTATTTGCACGTTTTAGATTTGCAATTGCAATACATGTGTATATGCCTTTGTTTTGTCTTAATACTGTTCTTTAACCAACAATTTAATCTGCTTGAGTGGGAAAAGTAAACAACATTTAATGCAAAAATGGTAAATTTAGTCTGATTTAAATTATAACTTTTCAGAAAACTTACAAGTACGGCTTTTTATGTTCTTTTGTTTACTTTAAGTTTTATCTGGTGGATATTGTATCAATCATACAGCCTTTTTGTTTATATGGTGTAGATTTGAAGCATAGGTTCAAATCTATATCTTTTCACATCTCTAACTTTTGTTCGGTATTATTTAATTACAAAAATGACTTTTTCATATTTTATTTCGCATGTTACTGGGATTCATTGTTGATTCTATTATGACTCCAGTTTCGCTTAATACGAGGGTCCTGCAAAACGTTTTGTCACTAATGGGATTCCGCATACATGTATTTATTCCTAGGTACATGCAATTTTCAAACGCTTCACTGCACCTCAAGTCTTTTTCAATAGCTGCCGATACCCTTTTATTTCGTGCATGAAATAAGTTTTCCAATCACGGGGCCAGTTAAAGTATTTTACCTTTAGATAGCATCCTGTTGTTAATTAGGCTGTATGACTATGAATTGATTGGTTATCACTGAATAAAAAAAGTCATGCATGTTCTAACAATGTTGTATACACAGGCATTACATAACAACTTAAAATATGCCATCTAAGTAGAAAGTAAATTACATAGTACAATATGTCATATAAGTGTAACGTAACTTACGTATTACGCTATAACATAGCGGCATACAAGACGTTAGCAACTGTACAAATGTCTTTTACCTTCTCATCTTTCTTATAACTTTATCTTGTTTAAAAGAATGTGTCACCGGTTTCTTTAAAACTACAAGTATCTAAATACTACATATTAAACGATTTTATATAGTCACTTTACAGTTACATGTGTATGCAGTATCACTTTATATACGCCACATTTCTCAGAAAATGAGTATTCTTGAAAATCACTCGATTTATCATTTGCAGTGAAGCAGTGAAGGCAGTGTTCACTTAATGACTTCATCTTACTACAAATGGGAGGTACTCCACTGCTACTTTGACAAGCAATATTTAAAGTTTCGTAGAACGCTTTTGAACTTTCACAAAAACCATCCTAATCATAATCAATTTTGCAGGGTGTAGTATGTTACACGTATTTAATCCACGTACATGTACAGAAAAGTCATTTCAAATTACGTGTAGTTGCCGCAAAATAGCAACTACTAGTATATGTATTAAACAACGTGAGCTATTCAACTTGAACTCGCCTATGATTTATCTCAATGTTCTAAAAAAGATAAAGTTAAGCGCTCGGAGATAAGAAGCTACTAAAACGGGTGATGCTCTAAGGGGCATAACCAAATAAGTAAATGTTTATACAAAATGTAGTAACAAGATGGTTTTTTGAAAGTAGGTCAATCTTGTTTACAACCAAAGAGACCCATATATGTAAAATAAGATTGAGAATGTAAATATGTAAACACACTGTGTTTTTTTTAAATTTTATAATTAAATATTTTATATGTTTCAGATTCTAGTCATCAGAAAAAGACAGGGACATTTCAAAGAATGTTTCGATTTGTCTTCCCTTTCTGTCGTCCAAAAGGTAGTTCCTTAATCTTTATATTTAAATAAAAAGTATGTGTGCAAGTTCGTGTCTCTGTGTCAATGCAAAGTCATTTAAAAATGTAAATGCGCTGTTGTGGGTATATATTTCTAGCATTAATTGTTAGCAGCGGTTGCTTTTCTTTACATTTGTCACATATATTCGGGGATGGTGTATCCATCATATCAGTATATATTATGTTAGGCCTTTGGTGTTGCTTTTCATGTTGAAACCGATTCAGCGATCACACGACAATTCAATTGCACTTTACTTCTCAGAATAGCATAAAAGCACAGTGCACTGTCAATATAAGTGCTAACCTTTATTATGCATTTCCAATGATTCCTAAAAAAAACTGCACAGTCAATAAGGGTGCTTACCTATTTTATACATTTCTATTGAACTTAAAACATCTAAAAAGGCAATGAGGGTGCTAACATTTTCATTATATTTTCACTGAACTATAAACATTGCATAGCCAATAAGAGTGTTACATGAAACCTTCTTTATGCATTTCAGTAAATACTGATCTAAAAAGACTGAACGGTCAATAATGGTGCTAAAATTGCAGATATTCTGTTATTCAATAACTCAGTTTCAATAGTAAATATATTAAATTGTCGAAAAATTAAATACTTTTGCCGTCAATTGTTTTCTTATTCTGTGACATGCAAAATTCATGTGCCGAATTGTGACGTTTCTGAAGTCTGACGGAAATGTAACAAATTGTATCTTTTTTATGAATTGTAATAGTTCGCACACTGATTGAGTATTCAAATGAGAATCGGTCTTCAAATGACGCAGGAGCATATAGCTATAACCACATGACCGTATGAGTGTAATGTGTCGTCACCTAAATAAGAACGCATGTACCAATTAACAACCTTTAAGTGCACATGTAAATAGCTAGCCACCCTTTTCTGGCAGTTTACATAAAAACAGAATTAGCTGCAATTACACATACATCGTCTTAAATCTGAAACTCTATGACTTTTGTATAATTACCCCATAAATGTACGTTTTCAGGCACTGTGCATAGATGAAAACCAGCTTCGTTAAAAGGGGTAAAAGCAAGTAGTAAATGATTAGCAAGGATTGCCTGTCTCTCTTAATTAGAAAACTGGCAATTTGATAGTTTACCTCTCTTTTATCAAGCAAATATTAATTTATTACGTTAACGGCATAAACGTCTCAAAATAAGAGTCGTGATCTGTACTCCAGCGGATGTTATTTACAAGTTTTATGAAAGTTTCATTAATCATCACACAGGGGTTTAAAAATATAGTTGCAACATGTTAACATTTCTTGAAATTTCATCAGTAGTATCAATAAAGCATCGAAAATAACATTGTTTTCAAGACAAATGTGTAATGAATGCTATACAAATGAAGATAAGAAAGTTCTTAAAACTTAGAGGCATAAAAATCGGTTTAAAGGGAAACTCCCTATAACTGGTGTCAAACTAAATAACTTTTAAAACATAAATAACAGAATATTTGCAAGTATCATTACTTTACCTGAAAGTTCAAGCTATATATTCTAGTCAGTATCTGTAAAATCAGTATTTAAAATATATTGCGGTACCGTAAATCGTTCAATACTCTATGTTGAGTTGTTGTTGTACAATAAAATGGTGGCTGCGATTTATTATAGAAGGCCTATATGGTGGTTATTTGTGCTGAAATGAAGCATTCTTCGAAATAGTTTGTTCTTTAAAAATGTATTTATTTATTATATTGTGTTTATTGAACACATCATGTATGTTTCGGGAAAATAATATGTTAGATGTAGGGATAGTCCCTTTAAAGAAAAATTATGCAGATAATAATGTTCTGAAATGTTATTATTGCGCAGAACACGCAAGCACTGATTAAACATATTACTTCATCTAAAAGTTTAGATAATTTTCCAGCGAAATCTGAAAGTATTTTAGTTTGATAAACCAAGAATACCGGGTACGTGTGTTTTTTCTGTAAATCAAATGAAGAGCTAGATCTGTTTATAAATATAACACACATGTTGACATGCGATAAACCTTTATAACTATTTTTTATAAGTAAGACCGTTGATAAATTCACATTTTAAAAGTGTTATTTTGCTAGATTATAAGAGTTAATAGAGATGTACACGCGACAATTCGATGTGATGATGGACATCTGTATAGCGTCTGATATAAGAGACTGTCTCAACACTATTTTGCGTTTAATTTTAGGCTTCCAATATTCCCCGTTTGAATCTTAAATGTGGATTCTTGTCACAGTACTTTTATATTGGTTAATGGGAACATGATCATATTCAAAATACTGTTTTATTACTATATGTTTTCTACGCGTACTTCTTTCTGTTTAAATTTACTTTAAAGACCTAGGATTACAAAATATGTTACATTTTTTGTTGTATTTACATATCCTGAACTAAACTGAACTGGCGAAAACGACTATTGCTTTTAAGGAATAGAATGAGTTTTGCTGATCGTTTTGCATTGTTTTAAAAGTTTACATATTTTTCATAATTTGATTTGAAAGAATTTAAACCTACAAATTTCAAGAAAGGACTTTTTAATCTTAAAACAAATAGATAAAACATTACATTAAGAAATAATACACCTTGGAGCGAAATCCTACACCTTAAAATACATGTATTGCATATTATTAATTGATTCTTGCTTCAGGGCATTGTGTCATAGATATTTGTGACGTTTTTTGTTCCATTTTTATTACCATTTTCGTATAAAAATGGAGTATAATCTTCCATCACGGAACATAAGATCATAAATCTGACGACAAACAACAAAAATCAGTGGTCAGGTACTGTTCCTTCTAGTAGGAAATGTGTGTGAAATTAAAAAAAATATATATAAATAGGAAACTACTCCATGCTGTAAGTCTTGTCAAACAATGCTTATTTATAAAACATTAAACAAATTTAAATGAATAAATATAGGACAGACAGATAAACAGTTTTATATGTCAGACGAATGAGCCCCAAATCGTCAAACTAAACTGCATTCTCAAACAAAAAGTAATAAAATGTGGCGTATATTGAGTCCAAAATAACAGTTCTCAAAACAGATTGTGCAATTTCTGCATATAACTAGCATACTAGTATCCATGTATGGCAGGGTAGCTGCTTTTACCGACAAATATACTGCCAACATGAGTTTTGTTCGGGTCAAGGAAATTATCATTTTCTTCACAAATCCCCCAAACGGCCGGTTTTAACCCCTTTCAGTACTGTCCAACCGCTATGAAAGGCGGATTTGTAAATAATAAAGTAAAATAATTATATGAAACTGGTTATTTCATGTCTATATCGGTAACAGCTTTGAGAAAACTCCCCCATTTGTGTCGTTTATCCATCTTCACACGAGTCACTCACGTGTACATCTCTAATAATCCGTAAAACAATGTGAAAATAAAAAGACACAAACCTGACAAAATCTTCTACAAAGTTTTGAGTTGGTTTTATACCAACTGAAAATTGAATCGACATAACAAAATGGCGGCCAGCGGGTGAGTTTACCAGATCTCGGAAATTCGCAAAGGCTCACGTGAAGAAACTATAACTCGTTAATAAATGTCTTAAAGTCGCTATTCCGCTATTTCAGATCTTCAGAACGACTTGGTATCTTTCTACAGGGACCAACACGGTACAATTTCACTGTCTCCTTTGATAGAAAAAGACGCGCCCCTTCTGGAATTCTATGTTATGCCAGGTATTTATTCATTAAAAGTACAGAGGACCCTAAGTGGTGATAAACAAGAAAAGACAGCGGTTACACCACTCCGCAATATGTTCTATAACGACGACAAAATGTGCAGTAAAATATATTTGACAGCAGATGCTGGACTCGGTAAAACTGCTTTTAGCAAGAGACTAGCTTTGACATGGTGCCACGCAAAGAAACCACTCACGCACGAAGGACAGTATTTCTCACAGGATGAAATTCAAGCTATGAATGAATTTCGTTTCGTTTTCTTGTTATTGTTACGCAACAGCTCCAGTGATTGTGACATCGATGACTTTATTATGAATCAAATAATTTCACAACTTGCGCATGATTATACCCGAGGAGATCTGATAAATATCTTGTGCAAGGAAAGATGTCTTGTTATACTAGACGGTCTGGACGAATGGAGCCATCCAAGTTCCTGCAAACAAGGACCTAGTCCCATTCCACACAGGAAAGCTAGGGAACGCACTGCAGTCCTGACAACCACAAGACCATGGAAGTTAAGCGTGAGTGGTCTACATTCCAGTCAAATCGACCAAAAACTTGAAATTTCGAGACTTAACCAAGAGTCAGGAAAACTTCTTAAAAGATCCGTGATTTCACATTTCTGTAATGAGAAAAATGAAAAAAACTTACAACATAAGGTAGAAACGTTTACCAAGATTGTGGCCAAAAAACAAATTTCGGATCTAGAAACTATTCCGCTTCTTTTAATGTACCTGCTCTTTTTGTGGTGTAACAAAATAGAACTAGGACATTCTCAGTGTGATTTATACAGTCAAATTATAGAACTTTTTTTCTCAAGAAGTTTACAGCACTGTATCGAGTTACTACCGAACGTTGATCTTCCCGAGGGTGATATCCCTCAATGTTTAAGGGGAAAAGAGCACTGTACGCAATTCTACACACTTCTTACAGCCTTAGGACAATTAGCATTTCAAACTTTATTCAGAGAAACAAGAGAAGAAAACATGCTTGTATTTGACGGTTCCGTTGCAGAGCAATATCTCACGAAAAACTGTTTGAGTGTCTGTCTGAAAACAGGACTTATAACCCAAAGTAAAGTTTCAGTTCCAGGAACACTGTTGGGACATAAATCCAAAGTGTCATTTGCACATAAAACAATACAGGAATTTTTCGCGGCATTATACATGCATTCCACCTCAGATCAAACCTCAGTACCACAAATAGTGCTTTCAAAATGTAAATGTATCAAAGACATTCTAGAAATATCTAAAGTTCTTAAATTTAGTTTTGGTATGACTGTGAACTTGTCATCTTTGATTTTACGTGAGATGATGAAAATTATAAATGAGGACGAAATAGCACGCGAATACAGAAGCACATTAGACATGTTTGTCTACAACCATCCACTAAGAGATTTCCAGGACATGTGTATTACATGTTGTAGAGAAATCTCGCGTGAAAATGAAGTCAGTCTTTGTTTACAAGATGTGTTTATTGAAGAAAGTTGTGAGCAAGAACAATACCGCAAAAATCTCAAACAACTGACGGCGACAAACAAACTAAATATAAGGTCACTTTTTATTGATATGGATGACATGCGTGACACACCTATCAGCAGTGTACATGAAGTTATTGAATATTTCGCGCTTAATGACCTAGAAAACATCGAGAAAATACACTGCAAGGGTGAATATAATGACGGCGACATTTTACCTCTATTGAACATGTCAGTTAAATGTTTAGATTTATCGTGTAGTGGGCTAGGTTCTTGGTCTCGTCTACTGCGTGAGCAAGTGACAAGTTTACAGAAATTAGAAGCCATGCATATCAGCTGGTTAAAAATGAGCCATGATGAGTTGACATTGTTCTATGATTTTATATCACAGAGACATAACATGCGCCAGATTGAGCTGAAGATGTTAGACTGTACCGAGCACGGGAAGTCCTGTACTGGGTACAGTCTGGATTTTTCTCAACATTCACAACTAAGCAAGATGACAATGTGGAGGATACCAGTGTCAGAATTGAACATTCATATGGCGTCGTTAGAGGAATGTCGTCTAGTGGGTTTATCCAATCCAGATCTGGTGGTAGGCTTTATAAATTGTAATCCAGAAGAAAGTAAACTAAAAACATTTGAATGCACAAAGTTAAAATCTCCTGCCGCCATAGAAACAGTGATAGGAATATTACGTCGGTCAGTGCACGTGAAACACGTGAAATTGTCGTGGATCAATCTTAAGAACAGAGAAGCGTTGACATTTGAAATGGAAAATATTGAACGTGTTGATTTGTACGAGATTACAATGACTGCTTCAGTACTAACGGGAATAATTGACGTAGTTCAACAACAACCACAAACAGTTACAGTAGATATATATCACTGTGATATAGAACCAGAAATTGAATTTGTAACAGTGAAACAAAAGATAAAAACATCGCGGGGACATTTCAGGGTCCTGAAGGATAGGGAGGACAGGTTTGAGTTTGAAACAATCAAACAGGGAGATTAAACACAAACAATATGACTCGGATACAAAAACACTATATGTTACACACATGTGCACAAAACTAATCTGTGTTGAATGAATGATACGGCATATTTTTAATACACGTGATCATGTATAAATAAATTAAAACATTTCAATTGATAACATAACCAAATTCCTACAAGCCAAAAAGAAACAGAGTCAATTTCATCATTACAATGTTAATCAAGGAAAGTGCAAAAATAAAAACAGAAATGGATTATACACTAACAGATATCAAGTCTCTCAGCTATAACATGGCATAATTGCCTTACTCGGATAAACTGTTTATGAACACAGGTACAACACGCATTGATAGGACAATAGGGCCCCCTTCCCATCCTATACTACCCAAGAAACTAAGTAAAATACATGTAATCAATATATCTTACACTACCCGACTATTAAAGAATCCAACAAGAATTGTTCTATATGTATTTGTAGGCATTATATATTCTATAACAAGGTATGTAACTTAATTTTACCGCTTGTAAATTTCATGTCACAGCTTATCCAAATGTGCTTCAATCTTTTAAAATGTGATCTCATGCGTTGCAGTTCGGATATCGGAACTAAAGCGTACACTCAATTTCTGCCAATTTAAGCTTATTAAGATGTAGGTGGTCGCCAAACCCTCCAGTTAACACAAGCTCGGAAGGTACATGTTCAATTATGATAACACTACTATGCTCGTATAAATTCAGCGAACTGTGCAGAAATTGCCATCGTACTACTACAGGCAGAACTACCCTTATGAATCGTGAATTTATCAGTTCATGTCGGTGTTTTCCGTAAACATGATCGGTAGCTTCTATCATCATTCGTTCCATTTCGAGAAATCCTACTTTGTTAGTATTTCTTCATACTACTACAAATGACACTGCAAAACAACTTCATTCCATTGATGTTGACCAATTTATAAAAAAAATACGTAATAAAAAGTAACAAACATTTTCTGTTTGTCAAATTCATGAGTTTTCGCGACCGACGCGGTCGCTTTGCTCCGGCCACGAAAATAAAAAGTGTAAATACATAAAGGAACTAGTAAAACATTTCATTTATTCTTTCATTTAAGTTTTACTTTTACATATCATGGTTTTCGATGTATTTCTTGCATAAAAATAATGCCTAAATTAATAAATTTGGCGATTATAGGCAAAGAGCAGGGCATTATAAAAATCGAAAACTGCCTGTAGAACTTTATTTAAAAAAAAAAAATTGATGTGGATATTCACTTTCTTACTTAGATCATTTTCTATCCATCTACATCAATTCAGAAACAAAATTTGAGAAAAAGTTGATTTTCAACTTTTATATCACCATCCAGTCTTCACAGTAAACTCTTAATTTTTGTAATGTACGGGGGAAACGGCCTATAAGCTACCTATCATAAGTGGAAAACTGCTTTTAAACCACTCACTATTAACTCAGCAACACTCATGTGCAAGTTCTTCGTTTGTATACAATAATAATACCACAGTATTGTTGTTGTTGTTGTTGCTGTTGTTATTGTTGTTGTTGTACCCACGCCGCCGTTTTAAAAAGTGAATTATTTTTGCATGTGTGTCTTTACAAAAATCGTGTTTGTAAAGTTATATCATAACAAATAACAATAACACATTTATAAATATTCTCATGAAGATAATTATAACACTACTTGTCCTATGAAATGTAGAATTATTTTTCGATACACATGTAATAAATTGACTTTGTTTTACCAATACCGTATTTATTCTAGTTTAGGCCCCTAAAAATGTAAAAACATGTGGTATGAAGATGTTATATAAATAGAATATTAGTAAATTGTCTTTTGACAACAGGTGAAATCAGGTTCGGCAGATACGGTCAGAAAATGCGAGGCAGCCTCGCCATGTCCGACCGCATCTACCTCACCCGAAATCACCTATTATCAAAAGACTGTTGCCTTATATTCTCTATTACTAGGTTCACTGATAAATCTTAAACATTGTTTTTAAAGGTGTTTACACAGCTATAATATGAAACAAGATAATAATGTGCATTTAAATATGTATAAACATAAACCCAATTTTGAAAACGTAGGGTCAAAATGTATTACAATGTTTTTACCAATTATCATGTCTGAGTTGAATTTTGTGGTTAGTAATTTCAAACTCAAATAATTTCAGTTTGAAACGGTTAAACATTTTGATTTTTGTCACAATGTTCCAAAGAGGTTAAAAATAATTTTTATTAAGCAAATGCTTCTGCCCAACTTCTGAAAAATGTTGTTTCCTTGAAAATTTAAATGTTCAGAAATTTGTGACATCGAACAATTGTATGAAAATTGCAATGCCATATGCCTTTTTTAGCTCACCTGGCTACGCCAGGGTGAGCTTTTCTGATCGATGATTGTCCGTCGTCCGTCAACATTTTGATT
>JAUMHA010400171.1:0-11295 GCA_032359765.1 Saxidomus gigantea | reverse complement strand
GACAACGTCTGTGTTGTTTACATTATATTTTTGACATCACTTGCGTTTTAAGCCCGGCACTGTTTACGTCGGGCTTCATGAAATACTTGAAAACAGGTAAATTGCGTACCATGACCCTGTAATCCTGTAATGCAAAAAATGAAAACTGGTTATAATAGCACGTGAAACTTCTCGTTAAAAACACATGTTTCTATCTCCTGTTAAAACACAGAGAAAATGAGGGGGGGGGGGAATAACACTTTTACTGCAAGAATACAAAGTGCAAAATGTTTTTGACCAAATTACATTAACAATCCTGAAGGCCCATCATCTACCAGTGTTTAGCCTCTTTTTGCAATGAGGAAAAACTTTCAAACAACTACTAGCCAATCTTCTAAACCACGAGTTGAAAATTTGCAAAATAATTTTAAATATATGGATGAGTGCTTATCACGCAACAGATCAGGGCTTCTTTACAGACCACTTCGAATTTAAGAAATAAAGTTCAGATGGAATACTAATGGTACTGATTGTTAGGTTTTCGTCATATTTCTGAGGGAACAAGCGTCACGCATACATGTATATACATTTTTTGTACTTCACAATTCATTATGTTGCAACTCATGGCTTCCTGACTGAAGCATATACATCGCATTGCAAGTCATTATTTTACTCGACATACCTGATAAATCATGAATAAAGCATGCTCATATATTTTATCATTGAACTTGATTGTGTTCAGCAGTGAGCTACTTTCAATAAAATGAATAACAAAAGTATTCACCTTCACAATGAAGAACATTTCCGTCACAATTATCTGCACAGTGAAAGAAATGATTTCTTGATGTCCTTCATTCAAAGTTTAAGTGACTCATTCCCTTGCACACTTGCAATCTGGAGGCTTTAATGACAAATTCAATACATGTTGATTGCTATTGTGGCAGAAATGGTTATTTCGCCTGAGTTTGATTCATGGTTACTTTTTTATCAGTATCACTTCATTAAAAAAACTTTTGCTTCTTAAATTACAGATTTACGGTATCTCTATTTTACCATCTTAAAGCTTAGTCTCATTGAAAATCACTTGAGTGTTCTATATTGTCCACTTGACATTTACATCAAAACGGGATATACTTTACTATATATATATTAAAATGTGAAAAGTGTACAAAACTCTAGTATGAATAAATAAAATCTGGAACCCTGAGGTTTTCGTACTTTTCCTGGAGTAATTCCCTGGTAACATTAGTGTACTGGAATTGTAATAGACTACTAAATAATTACTGCAGAGAAGAACTTGGGGTAAATATTAAGCAGGAAGGAACCCTGTTACATTTTGGGGGCTCGTTCTGTCTCTGTAGTTACTTGTCTTACAGTACAATGTGAATTATGGATACACTTGGTTGATACCAATGGAAAGTACTAAACGTAGAAAAATGTTTCCTTCTCAGATGATTTAATAGAACTACATATTGATGACTCCTTTTTAAGTTTGCCAAATTCTGTGCATACTGGTTAATTATTTAATACAAAAGATACTGCAAAATATAAATCGTCTTCACCCAAGTGTCACTGTACACAGCTACATGAGTATCATGAGGGCTCAGCTCAAAACAATTGTTGTCAAAAAGTATCAAAACCACTCAAGGCAATAAAACACACATATTAGAGAGCCATGACACCGTCGGTCAATTCTAACCTGTCTGTGTTCAAAATGAACTAGGCAAACAAAACACAGGCAGTCAGGTAGAGCCCACTTTGTTTACAGGCACTAACCTTCTTAAGCAGCCATTACATACTACACAGCATAGTAACAATCACTGGTTGGGTAGTGAGGGGTCTTCTCAAAATTATTCTGATAGAGACAGAGTGATCATAAAATTATATCCATTAGTTCTTGAGTTATGATTCCGGACGGACGGACCGACCCACAGACGGACAACGCCAAAACAATATCAATCCGCTTTTGGCGGTAGGGGGGGGGGGGTAATAACGAAAAGGCAGTAACTGAAAATGTAATAAATCTAGAGTTATGGTTCATTCATTCACTTACCTCTATCAATTAATCTCCATGAATACTTTTAAGTTAAACTGCGCATGTTTAGCAAAACAGATGGATGGACGTACGATGCGATCATTATAATTATGTCACTGCCTTCAAGAAGGATAATAAAATACTACTTTGAGATTGGAAATAATTCTCCAACTTTTATAATTATTTATGATAACAGAAATGTGAAACAGTCAGTTTTACACTGGTCTCTCGGAAGATAATTTTCTGTCAAAATTATGTCGGTAACATGACCGAAACTAGGACTTTTTATGGGAAATTAAGTCGAGTGATTTCTACATATTTTTTATGCTCGATTTCGCCATTTCACTGATGGGGATTGAACTCGGAACTATCTGATCCTGCTCAAGGCGAAGCTGACCACATAGTTGCATGTATTTTGTTAACTCACATTTATGTATTCGTCACTTTCGACGGACTTAATTTGACAGTTTAAAGAAAACTGCCCAATTCCATTCGTCCCGGGAGAAGCCTGAAGAAGTTTTCAATGATGTTTGTTTGCACTGTCATTCTAAAATCATACTGCAAGTGATGATAAGCGTTTATGTAGTAGAGGTATGATACAGCACTTGTACTTCAATGCCATTGAGCTTGCTTTGGTAGTGTCCGCTCCGGGTACTGGAGAGCCCGAGTCCGAATCCAGCTCTGGGCGAATTATTTTTTACGGTTACATTTGGCGCCAAAGGTAAATAACCCACGTGTTTGGCCGTGATAGCACCCTTACTGGTCTCACAGACATTTATACTCCAAGAATTCGAAGACGAATTCTTGTAAGGAGGGAATGTATATAGAAAGAGATATACTTTCTTGCCATTGAGCTAGCTTTTATGGAGACGTGGTAGAATGTCCGCGTAGGGTCATGCATAATTGTTAGCATAGCTGCGTATAGTAGAGCACTCACAGAACTTTCAGCGCTAATTACAGAAATCATACTATTCTTAAGAACCAGTTGACCGACGATGATTTAAGCATTTGTTTTGTTTTAGTATGGGATGAGTTTTGGACACAGTAGTTATATTGGTATGTAACTTCAACCAAAACAGGGGTTGCGATTCCCTTCCCTGCCCCTAGTTTCGGACTGGGGGGAGAAGGCCAGTCAAAATGCGTTTACGTTTTAAGATATATAGACAATAAATGTGAAAGTCTGTGTAAATTTGTAGTTTACACAGTCTCCTCTCGTCCTCGATGTTTTAAGTGCAAGCGATACATAAACACAACATAGAGCATGTACGTTCATCGGCTCTACGGGCATTAATGTTTGGTTATTCGCCGTGAATTTTATTAATGCAGTGACGTCAGCAACTATGTAAGATGCACACATTAGTAAATAGTTTACAGTCGCCATTTTTGATGTATAGATGGATGTAAAACCCATCATCTATTAGGAATGTTGTGATTCAAAAGATGTGATTGGATTCCAGTTTCAACTGGAAGAAATACATAGGATAGGGATTTCATCAAGTTACGGGTCTTTTTTTCGTGGTATGCTTTTGAAACACTAAAATATTAACTAGTGTTTTAATAATATCCCACGGTTGTTTACCCGGAGATCGCTTTGTAGGAATTAGAATTTTTATCATTCGACGCATGCTTAAGAATCTCTCTACTTAAAAATATACTTTTTTGATAAGTTTGTGATGCTTGCTCGTAAATGACTGGGAGTAAACTCAACAACTTTTCTTAGTATACACCTCAATTATGTGTAATATCAAAACCATTTTTAAAGATACGCTTATGAAAATTGGTGAACAAATTATAAGATTCATTTTTCTAATACTGGGTATAAAGTTGATAATTATGAATGATAAATTCATTGTCTTACAGAGTTTGCATCACCGCACACCTTTATGCGAAATTCACAAACCGACAATTACGGTAATTATAAATATGTTCCAAATTATCTAGAAAAGTTCAGTTTTTGTAACAAAAACGGTTTTTATTACCAATTCCAGATACATTATATCCTGCCTTGATCAAAATATCCTCTAAACACTAAATTTAATGATGGATTTGATCTTTCTAACCGTACTGGAATTTCCTTTCCCATGTATTTATCCAACAAACCTCGTTAATTGATTCCATACAGTGCTGTATGTTCTCAAAATTTTAATTTTCACACACCAAACTGAACATGAGTGATAAATAAAAAATACCGAATACAAAGTCTTGAACACGGGAACGTCGAAGCGACAATGAGTTGAAAATGAAGTCAGGGTACTCATGTTCTATCAAATCTTCATCCGGTTGAAATGCAGTTGAGGAAATCAGTAAAAACTGTCAACATTCCTTTTTACACTTTACATCTGCACAAGAACATCTTCTTAAAGGATTTGAATGAGCAAACATTGCAACAAGTCGGCTCATTTCATATTAGTGAATCAAAAACGAGTGTGTGTTTTATGCGCAGATTGATTACAGTCTGGAAATTTTAACGTTTTAGTGACTTTTGAATATTTGGGTTACTGTGTTTACAGCGCTGCGGATCATAGTGTTTGGAACCTTTCTTTATAACTCTGGTGGAATGTTAAATATCTATCTTTGATCTTAGAATTTTGAAATATTCATCAAAATATCTTTAAAATTAAATAAACTACAAGACGTCTTTTAGGTGTATACTTAGAAAAGTGGTTGAGTGCACGTGGACAAGACGGTCTAGTTTTCATATTTTGAACGAAAAATAAAAATCACCATAAGTTTTTTTAAATTTAATTTTCAATTAACATAAACAATTTTGTGATATTCCCAAAGATTTTAGAAATAGGGACACGTGCATTTTCGTGTACAAAACGAGGGAGCCGATATAAAAATCCTATAAATTTGGGAGGGTGACTTTTTCATAGATTATCAAACAGGTATTTATTTTTAGCTGTGTCGTCCACAAGTAGCTTTTCCAGGCCAAAGTTGAGTTTACGATTGGGATGGGACAGACTGTAGTCACTTCTACTGGCACGGATCTACACGTGCTACGGCTGAATGTACATCAATCAAAACTTTAAATAAACATTTTATAATAATGTTGCCGTCTTCTTATAAATGAAACTTAATTTCTTTAAGATGTCTTAAAAGAAGTCAGCGCTATATTCTAAAGAAAATAAATGAATATAAATACATTGTAGTTAGAAAAACGGGCATGTGCTAATTTTCTTTTAGGGCTTAAAGTACATTCCATTTAAGATTTCAACTTTAAGCTTTAATAATCAGTTTTAGAACAGATGATGAAATAATGGGACTAACAGAAGTTTTAATAAAAATCTTGAAATTTGTTGGCATAACACTTAAAGAATGAGTGAAAAGGGAGAAAATGCTTTCACAATGCTAACATACTTCTACAGCTAAAATGTATTTCTTTTTCTTATATTGGTAAAAGAAGAACTTTTAGAATTGTTTCCCTATGTAGACGACACATTAACATACCTAGCACAAGAGCTTCTGTAAAATATCTTTAAAGATATCATGTGCAGTAGTTAAAAGAAAGCAATGAAATAAAAATAGTGTCAAAAGCGGGTGTACGGGCAGCTTTTATAATTATTAATACATATAATATAGATCTGTAAAAATATAAATGAGTATCTATTAATTTCAATATTCTATCGTCTTTTGACTATTCCAATAAAACAATTTTAGTAGAATATCTTAAAAACATCGTCATAATATTGAAAATATATCAAGGCAGAAGACGAAAAAAACAATCGGTGTATTTAGTATTAATGGTCAGAAACATTTTTGACGGCGACAGTATTAGCCGGAGCCGTTAAAACTGTTTGCGACCATTACAAATCGTATATACACTGTCGCAAATATTCAAGTCACTAAACGGTTAACGTTCAATGCTCTAAAATGCGATCATTACTGATTGTCCTATTTTTGCGACTATACATTTAATAGTCACCAATTTAAACGACGCAACCAATCAGAAACGACGTTAGGTCGATAGTGCGTTAGAATTACTTTTAACAATCTCGTCAAAGTGTTTCATAAAACAAACAAAAATAATAGATCAATATATATCGCTTATGCGGCCGTGTAACTGCCCCCTCAGATGATAATACGATCGTTATTCATTGAAATCGAGCATGCGCAGAAGTTTGTGAAGAACCCGTATTGCTTAGTTTATTTAAACTATTTTGTGCAAATAGGCATTCCAAGGAAAGATGTGGTGTAGAAAGTTTACATTTTGGCAGGTATGTATTTTTTGGTATTTCATTATAAATTTATTTTTGAAATTTCTCAGTATGGTATCGAAAGTTATGATTTCTTAAAATGAAAGACAATTAAATATTTTTTCAAGTTTCTTTATTCTCTGTTACGACAATATTAATCATTTTTTGTGAAGTGAATGTTTCTTCTCTCATTTTTTTCTTATGTATAGCAATTTATTTGGAAATTTCGCGTCTCTTTTATGTTCTTGAATGTTCCCATCTCGCTTTGAATAAGAATTTCTTTTTTAAACTTTAGTGACTTAAAAGCAGATATGGCATACAAACCTTAATACCAGTTCATAAAGCTACTAGGTGAAAGATTATATAATCGCTTTGCTTCATACAAAATAGAATTTATTATGTTTATGCTAAAATAGTGTTAACGAACGTTTTTTCGTGTTATAACACCTGCAGAAACCCTCGAGACAATTTTTATATTGGTCACTATTTGGCTTCAGATTTATTTCTAGATGTTTTTGGCGATATGCTGTAAACGTAAAATGCTATAAAACGAGTTTTGTCACTTTCGGATGTCAATAAAAATTGTTTTTCATTACGAAGTTGATTAATTTTTTTAAAGTTCAGAGTCTTAGAACTTTTTATTTATTAAAGTTTAACTAAAGTCGCTATATTTTTCCATATTCTTTAATAACAGTAACAAGATTTTTCAAAGATTCTTTTTCCCGTTATTAATATCAGCTGTATCATCAGCAAAAAATGTTTGTTTTGTTTTGGTATCATAAACGGTAATTCCCGTTATGCTTTCATCTTTTTATATATATTATTTGATAATTATTCCATACAAAGAATAAATTACGAAGTAAAAAGATGTAATCACAAATCATCTATCTGATTGAGGGTCATCGGTTCAAACCATGCAACTACCCACGACCCTGCATGACATTTGACACTTTCTTACGGAGGCTGGTCATTTTCATGGAACATAGCTAGGTAAACTGCTCACCTGTATATGACTGAAATACTTTTGAACAACGGGCTTTCACCCAAAACCAAACCAACGCAAAGTAGAAAGATAACAGCCTTGTCCTAAACCTCCTTTTATGCATATTTCTTCAGATAAAAACCGTTGTTTTTCTGTGGCTACTGTAATATTCTTGTAGAATGTTTTAATCCATTTTATAAGACTATCTCTAAAATTAAAATGCTTCAGAAATATTAATATGAAATTATGACTTAAAGTATTAGGTGAATGTTTTATTTAGAATATGCAGTAGTCCCTTAAAACTATTATTATAAATGTAATCAATTACCTAAAGCTCAGTCTGACATTTTCTTCTATGTATCTTCCTTTCATTAAATTGGTTTTGATTTGGGTTTATTAATTCTGTAAGTATTATCTCTAATCTATTTGATATAACCTTGGTTGCAACTTTGTAATCAACAATAAACTAATGAGTCTCCAGTTTGACAATTTTGTAAGATCCCTTTTTGTAAAATAGAAAAGATACCTTGATTTTGGAGATCTGATTTTTTGACTATACGACAAAAGGCGTTAACCGCGTTTACATCCTCCAAAAATGTATATATAATTCAATTGTTTATTCATTTGAGCCAGGGGTTTATCAAATTGTAATCAGGACAGTGCAAGTACATTCATATTCATTAAATAGGCCTTCATTTTTTGTCAGTCTTCATTGTTTAACCTATTGATAAAGGAATCAAAGACATTTTTTTTAATTTTATTGTGTCATAATGTTATACACTTTTCTGTAAAAGAATGCTGATTACAATGTATTTTAATATTTCTGTTGTATCTGTGATTGTTTTATTGTTAACTTACAGCCGTTGAATTTTTTTTATTTTTGTATGACTTTTTTGTAGGTTAGCAAAGTATTCTGTATGTTTTCATTCATTCATTTTGTAATACTTTAGACCTTACCATAAGGCCATTCATTATTTTATAGTAATATGTCTGCAAAGTACTTTTCTTTTCGCTTAGTGTTTGTATAATGTTGGGTTGAATTCGGTGAATCTAAGATTAAATTTTATAAAATAAATGGATTTCACGTTGAAGCTATTATTCTCCATCACTTTCTTTCCTTTCTTTTTTGAGATCAATTTGATAGTTACGTTTCGAAGACTGCTTTTGATAACATCAATAAGATCCCAGAACCCTGTAGGTTAAGCGTCCTAATTGTATTTAATGTGTTACATGTACAATTAAATGAATACTGAGCAAAAATAAAAAAGTACAATCAAGTTGCTGGTATTTTTATTTCAATTTAACAACATTTCATCAGTAACAATCTGTCATGCTATAACCAGGGTACGGTATCACAGTAATTAGATATTTGACCAGAAACAGATCAAGGGTCATTTTTAAAATTAACAATGATTCAGATAAGCCTTTACCGAGGATTCAAAACTGCACGAAATGGAATACTCTATATCTTATTCACAAGTGCGCAAGAAGTTTCAATTTCATGTGGTCACAACACTGATGAATACACGTTATGATCCGCCGTCGTGTATTGTTTACGTTACGTTGTACGTAAGCACTGCGTACGTTGTAAAGCAGTGCTTAGGTCCTGCACAGTATTGACGATATGATTGGTTCGGACACGACGACCAAGTCCATCCCAAATGTGCTCAATGGGGTTTAAGACTATTCGCAGGCCATTTTAAAGCGTTGACGTTGTTTGAAGCCAAAAGCGTGTGTGGGCGTGCGTTATCGTGCATGAGTGTGATGTGTGGTCCATGGTGCTGCATTAAAGGAGTGATTATGTTGCATGAACGTCATTGGCGTAAGTTTGAGCGTTCATGTTGCCATATTTGACAATCAGGCGAGTCTTGCGATCATTCAATATTTCATCCCAAACTAAAACTGATCCTAATCCCAAACGATCGCTTTCATAACACTAGCATCTGCGTAAACTCTCTTCTGTCCATCTGCATTGTTAACGTTGAAACGTTAGTCGTCTGAGCAAAACAGATCTCCATTCAGCACGTTGGAAACGCCCGTGACGTCAGCACAAGACTAGTCATGCTTCACAATACCTTTTTGGTAATATCTGCCTAAATTACGACCTGTATGCGTGATCTCGCTACCGCTCGCTCCCTTAGGGTTTCTTAATTGTTTAAATTTGACTTAATAAACACATACTTATACAAAAAGACGGATATAAATTGTTCTTCACTTTCTTAGTTCAGCTGAAACGTAACAAATTAAACCGTTCACAAATGTGTCCGATAATAAAACGAAATTGACAATAACTTATAAATAAAATGTGTATGTGTAAAATAGAAATTGAGACAAGCTGCCAATTAATGTGTGTAAAATATCTAGAGCACTTTAGAAGACCTTCGTGCAGCTTAGCTTTTGTGGAAACTTATTAAAGGATAATGAGTTTAAATATCAAATACATCTATCTCTTTAAATTCAAGTGATATTACTTCCATAACACTAAATGTTATAATGATGCATTAAAATATCAGATAAAGTAAATTTACATAATGCACTTTGAATTCGTCGTAAAATCACGTTTGAGGAACCAAGCAAAACCGCACTAGTAACAATTTTTAAGAAGAAAAACCTGTATTGATTTATTAGAGCAAATAAACCTCCGAACAAAGGTCAACTTTTGACAAAGGCCAGTTGTTGTCTTTCCCTTGGGTGGCCTTTGTTCACAGGTTTGACTGTATACTGGTATACAGTACATTGAAAACCCACTTTTCAGTTTTACAATGCAAAAATAAAGGGAGATGATAGACAATATCAATGTTTTAAGAGAAATACGACAGTGCAACATTAAGTTGTATTAACAAACAGTTATGAAAAACATTTTCTGTAATAAATGTGCCCTTAATCAGAAAACATAATGTAGCAGAAAACGTGTTACAGTTAAAAATACTTTACTTTAAGTACAAGCACAAAAATGGTCCTGAAAGTTACTGTTTACACAACTTTAAACAAGAGGTCGCTATTGAGGCTTTTAGAGGATAAGGTTCAATAGTGTGAATCCAAAATGTCTCCTTTATTAACCTGTCTATATCACCAGAAACATTGTCAATAGGCATAAAACTAAAATCTTTAATCGTATGTCCACATTCATTGTAGTGTCGAGCAACATTAGAGCTAAATTCTAAAGACTGTGTATTCAAAATAACAAACATAATTATGTCTATTCATACGTGGGAAACATTTTGTCGTGTCGTGTCCAACATACTGAATTTTAGTAGTATATTGTATTTACTTATTTAATTGTTTTTACAACTTTATAAGATTCTAACGTTACCATTGCCGACTGCGCACGTAACATGTCATTTTCAGGCTTACCTGCATCTGAAACGCTCAGAAAAAGCATGGAATGTGATGTCCTAACTTCCTGAGTTTGTTTTTCGAGAATTTAATATTATGTACATTCATAAATTCGCGAAATAATTCAGGACCATGGTTTTCGCGAAATGAAGATCACGCGAAAATTAAGAGCTGTTGGTTTTTAGCTATTTAAACGTTGCTTCATATTTAAGCTAGTATGTTTTGTATAATAATCCATTTCCAGAATACTGCCTGTATTTTTTCGATATATTGAGATTGTATTTTCCTTGTATATCTGGAATATACGGGACAGAAATACGGATTTGTACATGCAGGATATACGATGTATGCGGGAACGGTATATCAACCATATACGGACTAGATTTACTTTCCGTACACTAGAGATACGGATAAGTATATGCTACGCATACGTAATGTACAAGCATTGAATTCCAACCATATATAGAGGGATAAACGGACCTGTATTTTCGTAGGATACGGGAAATATACATCGACGTATTTACCATATTGAGGGAACCGGAATGAAGACTTGTATATTAACGAGTGTACGGATTTAATTCTCATCCTGTAAACTGGACATATACGTAAGTATAAACGGACCCGTATACTGCACAAATACGGGAGGATACAGGAACATGTTACAAGAATACCACTGATGCAAAGCATCACAGGGCGCCGAAAATAGTTTCTATTTCAACATTTATTAGTTATACGGTTTTTGCATATCGCAATGTAGCCTGACAAAA
>JAUMHA010400160.1:0-11295 GCA_032359765.1 Saxidomus gigantea | reverse complement strand
TTTTCGGCTTCAAAATTCTACTTTTCTAGGCATGAAGGGAGACATGCCGGGGTCTCATCCAAAACATAAGCTAAAAAATTAGCTTTTGGACGGACCTTGATAAAATCTCTTTCAAATCAAATCAAAAATACATCTTGAAACTTTAATGAAGAATAAATGGTCATATACTTATTTACAAATCAAGCCAAATATATTTGAAGACCTATACATTAAACTACAGATTATAAAAATCGATGATTAAAAACTTTTAATTAAATGGTTCTGGATTTCATGGCAAATACCTTATTTATCTTTATTTATCTTAATCTTAAATAATTAGTACATTTTAACCAACTAGAAATGAAACATGTAGTTTAGCTTGTCGTGTCAGTCAATGTGGTTTATCACTATGGGAGAAAATGAAATTTCTTTCAAAAAATATTTTGTTGTTTCCTTTATGGATGCAACAATAAGATATTTTTGCGCTAGCTTTAGCATTTCTGCAATTAATTTGTTACAAAATACCAAATAGCCCCAAGCTGAAATACAGTGCACTTGCGGGATAATCCGAGGATTTCCGTTCATATCCGGATGCATACGAATTCAGTGTCAGCTTCGGTGAACGATAGCAAAATCCGATATCGAGTTTTCAAATGAAAAATCTGATGGGTCTAATTCTGCCATATGTGTTTATGTATTTTTATGTCTCCGAAGGATGGCATATTAAAATCGCACCATCTGTCTGTCCGTCTGTCCGTCTCCGTCCTTACATTTCTTCGTGTCCGGGCTGTAACTTTGTCATGCATTGAAGGATTTTAAAATTACTTGACACAAATTTTCAGCACATCAAGACAACGTGTCGCATGCAAGACCCATGTCACTACCTCAAAGGTCAAGGTCACACTAAGTGTTCGACAGTAATAAAATCATGTTTATTTGCACACATTCCTGTCCGCTCTGTTACTTTGTCATATATTGATTGATTTTAAAATAACTTGGCACAAATGTTTAGCACAACAAAATGACGTGTCATGTGCAAGTCCCATGTCCCTACCACAAAGGTCAAGGTCACACTTAGTGTTTATAGGTTTTGGAATGCTGTATATATACATACATTCGGGTCCGGACTGTAACTTTGTCACGCAACGAAGGATTTAAAAAAAAACATCCCCAAAAAAAAATATTCAGGAAAACAAAACGAAGGGCAAGGTCATACTAAGAGTTTGAAAGTAATAGAATCCTATATATATGCACACATTCGTGTCCGGACCGTAACTTTGTCATGTATTGAAGGATTTTAAAATAACTTGGCACAAATGTTCAACACATCAAGACGATGTGTCGCGTGCTAGACCCAAGTTCTTACCTCAAAGGTCAAGGTCACTTTTAGAGTTTAAAGGTAATGTAAAACTGTATACATGGTAACTCTTTCATGCATGGAAGGATTTTAAAATTAAATGGCACAATTGTCGAGCACATGAAGAGGACACAGACTGTGAGACACCTCTTTCGGGGGCATTCGTCACTTATGAGGGACAGCTCTTGTTCAGCTATTTGCTTAATTTGGCGGGGATATAAATCCACTGAATTTGCTTATTCAATTATATCCACCATGTTATTTAAATTACATAATGAACAAAACATTACACAAACAATTTACATTTATTTCAATCGTGGTCCTTGTATAAGACTGCACTAAAATGTTCATTTAATGTATTGGGAGTGTAATAGACGCTATTCCAAAACTTACTGAACTTAATATTTTCAAAATCTACATCTGTTATCTGACTAGTGAACAAAATTTTAAAATATTTCACCGTGTAATTAAATAGTTGTTTTGTTTTTGTTGCCCCACCCCACTGAATAATTGTGCCATTATTTAAAAGTAACCTATAAAGTTAAAATAGGTGTGTTTATTCGTTTTTGATCTAGGTTGCAAAAAAAAGTGCAGTGTAGAATTTCAAAACATGCATTAAAAGTTTACAAATTCAACACGGGTAACAAATATTATGCAATAATGCCAAAAATTAGGGGATACAATTTATCTTATTTTGTCCCGAGACATATCAAAAATTACAACAGTGTAGCAAATGATTCGGAGTATGGGCATCACTACTTGTTATATTATATTATTATGGCACTTTTATTAGATAAATATGAGCTACAATATAAGAAAAAAATGTTTAAAATAATGTCTACTTTTTCGGAAATTGAACAATTAAAAATGATCAGGGTCAGATTTTATATGTTCAAGTAATTGTATGTAGCATGATAGAATTAAGGAGTATTAAGACACAGCTCTCATATCTTGCAAAATGAAATAAACTTTCGTGTATTTCAATTTACTTTAAAAATAATAACATTTTCCAACTGACAAATAACAGTAGGCTTAAATTTACACATTAACTTGATATCACAGATTCAGATTCAGTACAAATAATAATTACTATTCATGGTGATTTTTATATTCCAAACTTATATGCACATAATGAGATGTTTGTAATTGTTCATAAACTAAATTACAGAAACATTAGCAAAATAATATATGCAGAAATTTGAAATGAGCAATTAACCAAAATTAAGTACTCCCTCCATTTGTCAGATTATTTTTTCGAAACATAAATAGTGTGTTTGTTAAACGCAAAATAATAAATAAATAAAATGTTCATGAACAAATGCCACAATTTAGCACCAATTATTTACAAAGAGGACTTCTGTTATAGATCGCTATCCAGGCATTTATTTACAACAACAACTTTACATATAATATTGAATTGTTTACGGTACCACAACATATTTTGAAACTCGAATTTTATCGATAATGACTGTGATATATCGCTGGAACTTTTAGGTTAAGTTATTATACTTGCAAATATTCTATTATTTATGATTTGATGTAATTCGATTTCACTCAGTTGTAGGGAGTGGCTCTTTAACCTAGGATGACCCATTAAAGCCCTGAAGCTTATTTCCAATGGAGTCCTGATAAATACCTTACAGTATAGCTAAAAACATAAAATAAAAATAAGACTGAGTTTAGGAAGTGCATATAAAAAGGCATAATGGTTATGGAGAATTAAGTTAAAGGTACATTGGTAATATGTTTCTATGTGTCACAAACAATTATACTTCATTTGATTTCATTTGATTGATTTCACTGACAGCTTCTTTTTCATGGGTTAGAAGGGATTTACATTTACTCGAAACCATTATTGAAGAATCGTCAGCATATAATTAGTAACTTATTGTTGACTACCGCTGGAATTACCAGAAGAATTACTTTTTCAATTTTATACAAAAAATAAATGATTAGATGACGTGATTTCATGAATGTCAGAATTGTAATTATTTTCATTGATCTCTAGATATTAGATATTTGTCAATGTGACACGTCACTCAGATGTCGGGGGAAAACCAAAATAAATTGATGAGAGTGAAACGTCACTTGGATACTGCAATAAATATTCTATGAATAACATAACAAATAGAAAAGAAAAACGTGTAGGTAGAGAGTTTGAGTGATGGTCTGAGATCGCTCACCTAGCACTGCTCTTAATAAAAAGACAAAATTCAATTCACAGAGACCTAAAAACAGTTTACAAAACTTAAACATCGAAGTATGAACTAGTATGGTCTTCTTCTAAAATTGCTCAAACCGTTCCGCTCAACTGTACATAATAGCCGCTAGACCTAAAATAGAAAACTTTTTAAACGAGTTCTCCTCCCAAACCACATGGCCAATTTATATTAAACTTCACAGGAATGATCCTTTGATGGTCCTCTTCTTAAGTTTCTCAAACCGTTTCTCTCCACTGCACATAAATTATGGCTGCCAGAGCTAAAAATAGAAACATCTTTAAACGAATTCTCCCAGACGACTTGGCCAATTTTTATTTAACTTCTC
The DNA here is from genome assembly GCA_032359765.1 of Saxidomus gigantea. Classification (NCBI taxonomy): domain Eukaryota; kingdom Metazoa; phylum Mollusca; class Bivalvia; order Venerida; family Veneridae; genus Saxidomus; species Saxidomus gigantea. The sequence continues at coordinate 7,412 of JAUMHA010400160.1, read as the reverse complement.
AAGAATGATCCTTATATTGTCCTCTTTCAAAATTACTCAGACCTTTGTACTCTGTTGCACATAATGGCCACAAGGGTGCAATGGTTTTCATGTGAGAAATGTAGGGCCATCATGGCCCTCTTGATGTAATATTTGGTAATTTTAAGATTGAAATGATATTCTTTTAAGCATTGTTTATCGTCTAATATCAACCTTTTTGATGTTCTTATGATCAGTTGCTTTTGGCATTCGCTGTTAATTACTGTAGGGTAGCATCCCAGACCGTTGTTTATCAGCAGACATAAAACATTGAGCGGATATTATTTCTAAAACTGCAAGAGTTGCCCTCAGAATATCTACACAAAGCCGGGTCGAAGGTTAAAGAAGACACCATCATTCAGCAGTCAAGCCCTCTGTCTATTGACTATCACGCCTACGATGTCACTGTAGTTGATACATAAATTGATTGCATCGCACTAAAGATTCATTCAAGAAAACACAGTTGGACTGTAAACTTTATTAAGATACGCGTCTATCATTCACTTTCCCACAATTCCTTGTTGAGGAACTGGCTCTGCGTTATTTACTCTGCTTACACACTGTGCATTCCTAGAAATTTCGTCTAGCTTTTTAAAGGTCAGACTAATCTTTGATAGAATTACTGAATTATTAATGAAGATCAAACAGAGAATCATGATTGCTAGTACCAAATATAAAATGGCCTTGATATACTTCCTTGAGCCCAATATACTCGTACAATAAAAGTCGTTTATTACTTATGAATTAGCGATACCTGTAGTGGGTACTTTGGAACAGAATTCAGAATTGTCATAACGTTCTTTGCAAATGGAGTACATATGTACCAAGCATAGATAAAATATATTTTTATTTTAAGTTGATTGTAGACTAAGGATCTATAACACTATATATTTAGTGTTTGGTAAGTGCTTCCTGCAGTTAAGATAAGTACTCGACAGGAGAAATAATTTTGGTGTATAGCGCAGTCAAATTCCACTGACGGAATTCTAATCCGCAAAAAGAGTAAAATTATTAGGTTAAAGCTAGATAGTCAAACATATAAGAAGTAAAGGAAAAAAAGAATGTTGCGGATGACAGTTTAGAACAAAGTAAGCCAAATTAGGCCTTTATCCTTGCCTGAAATGCGTAGATATATATGCCAATGAACATTTTTGTTTTTTACCATCTGGATCGAAGCATTACAACAATATAGCGACTATTATGATCACGCTTCTTAGTGAGCGATTGTTTTATTTCTATTAGTCATTCATTTTTACCTTGCGTGTGTTTGTTTTCTTTTGTTTTTGTTTTCTTTTGTTTTTTATTAACAAAGCCTCAAATGATCTATATGCAATTAGAAGTCGATTTGTTCTTCTGACACAAAAGCAGACACACATTGATATTTTCCCTAAAAATAGACCATAACGCAGTGGGAGAATCGCATGGTTCCGGGTTCGATTCCCAATTGTGCCATGTAGTTGTAGTGATCTTAGGCAAGGCAACGCCACTCTACATTTTAAGCATGACAGCATTTTCGTTTGATAATTCTGTTAAACCTGTATTTTCCTTCCTTTTAATCTTTGTATATTATAAAATATTCCAGCGGTGTTCATCGTCTAGTAAACAATGACTAAGAGTTCTGATGCGCAGTAATTAACCTCGAATTCCGGAGGCTTGAGTGGTTTATAACTGCAAAGCAGATCGACAAAGATATGTTTATTAAACGATAGCAACGCTGAAAAGGATGTTATTTCGATTCTAACAATACCATATATTCCAAGGTGAAAAATGCAAAGCGTTATTTTCTACGCGGATAATTATTTAACGTCATCCAAGAGTTTCAAGTGGAGGTTTTAATTAGGAGTCTACTTCCTTAAATACAAACGGTATTAATCAGGAAATGCTCACAATATGACGTCATGTTACTCATATGGGTTTCCGCGTTATTTATGGTCACCATTTCAACAAAGATTTGAGCGTGATATATATATACAATACGGTATATACTGTACGAAAAAGTCTAAGCAGATTGGAACAAGATTATGTACAGACTAAAATACAAAAAGTCTGTGCAGATTCTGTACAGAAACTATTCTGGTTCATTAAAACATAGTTGAATCAGAATTCTATAAATACATTTTTAGTTTATTAACAAAGAACAAAATCTGTACAGAATTTTGCGAAATATTTAAATAGGGCCAAAAATCTGGGCAGAAAAAGAGCAGGATAATTTTCTGTACAGAATAAAATCTGTAAAATTATGTTCAGAAAAACATTGTGGCATAATAGTTTCTGAACAGATAAAATTCTGCACAGAAGAGTGGTTGTGAATATGTGCAGTTTTCGCGAAACATGTATATTTCCAACTTCTATATATGATTTTTGCACATTAATCCTGTTCCATGTTATGAAATCCTATTGCAACTTGTTGCATACTAATTTCTGCATTAGTCTACTAAGTACCATTATTTGATACATGTATTTTTTGCAGATTTAAGTCATTTTATCTGAGTTTTATATAACCTTCGCAGTAATTTTTAAAGAAATTGCATGTTAAAATCGAAATAATAATGTTCCCGTATGTCGTGCTATGCACTCGTGATTTTATAAGTACGCATCCGAACTCTTGACTAATTTCTATTAATCTGTTTCCTAACGCACGGCTCTTTAAAAGAAGTCTTTGTAACTTAATATTTGATAAAAAAAATTAACGAAACATATCCTAAAAAATATGGTGAAAGATATTAAGCTGCATGTTCTGACGATATTACTTTTAAATACATATTTTAATGTTTGTTTGTAATTGATTATAATTTGTTAATAACGTACGAATTGTGCGGAAGTGAACGTTAAATGCGTAATATCCTGTTTTTGACATACGAACATTGAAATTGTTCAAACTTCGCAGCTTTATTAAAACATATGACACGTAAAAATTGCACGCAATATATAGAATGCATTAACTTTACACGTATTTAAATAATACCAAACCCTGTTCTCTTTGTTCTTACCAACAAACCTTAAAAGTGTAGGTGTTTGCCCTTCCTCCCTCCGTATTTGGTGCATGAGAATGACAATGAATAATGAGCTTTCGTTTAATTAAACTGCTTGGCAAAATTCTCACCTAAAATAACTGCTCTATTTTCATCAAGCTGTAATCTGGCAAATACAATAAACGCATTTATCGGTAAAATAACAAGTTAATCCCGCGATGAACCGTAATAATGTATCACAGATTGACGTAAAAGCTTTTTTTCTGATAAAATTGCAGATCATATATAGTAATGCATACATTAACTAGGAAGTCAGATATATAAAGCACCAAGCTCAAAGGCATTTGGTAATAATGCAAATTGCCATATTGTCATTAAAAATTAAGGTATGCTTATTTATATGTGCTTATAGTCCCGGCCGGCACCAGTATTACATCTGGTAAAGGCAACCCCTGACAGGCGCAGACACTTGAAGAGACAGATGCAGATACAAGAGAATCCGGATTACAAGATCCTAGCTCTTTACGAATAGACCCCTTGGTACTTTATATATGTATAGCACCGATAAATATAAGACTACCTCTGTGTTTGCAAAGGAGTCTGTATTTTTCAGTGGAACTTAATGAAATTTGGTCAGAACGGCTGTCTTGATAAAATCTTGTTCGAGTTCGAATATAGGTTATCTTGAATTAAAAACAAGGTGACCAGGCCGAATTACAGAAAAGCCTCGTGCGTGTTACGAAGGCGACATTTACAACCCAATCATGAAAATTGGTCTGTATATGTTTTCAACTATTACTAGGCGAAGTTACAATCTGTGTCACCTAATTGAACAAATAAAATGAAAACCTTATTAACAGTCAATACCCTATCGTCATGAAATTTGGTCAGAGTGTTTGTGTGGATTAAAAGCTTAGTCACCACGGGAATTTCAAGGAAACGCTTGTTGACATTATAGAAGTCATATTTTAAAGCCAATCATCATGTAAATCCGTCAGAATGTTTATGTTTATGATATACAGTTTAGGGTTAAATATTGTCATATAGGGTCATAAGTAGGTCTCATGTGAGCGATATAGGGTAATCTTGACCCTCTTGTTTAAAAAGAAGTATTCAATGCAAGGATAAAACCAAGCAAGTTTGGTGACATTCCATCAATTGGTCATGAATATACATGATGACATCATAAGTAAGTCGTGACTAAAATTACTCCCTCCCCCATTACCGTACTGGGGTACTCCACATGTTAATCAATATAAAGTATTGTTATAATGATAATATATCAATTATAAATTTTATATAAATAATATGTTAAAAATTCTGTCTTCAAGAATTGAATACGGCTTGAGAGAAAAAAACGTGTTGTATGCACGTGCAATCCGCACAGTACTATTATTAATATTATTTTGTAAGAGAACATCCAATTGGCCCATAAAAGATGCTTGGATACACATCACGCAAATAGTGTCGCTTCTGATTGGGTCTGATACTACTTATTTATGTATTTCCAAGGTCGGGGTTTGGAGACCTAGACTGGGTCGAACTCGTATGGGATAAGGGAAAACATTACACACAGATTTTTAAAAAGAAAATGGGCATTAATAATTCAAAATAAAAAGTACATAATTTATACGATTTTCGCTATATGACATACTTGGGCGGCCAAAAACCGCCAAAAGGAACGCCGCCCAAGTTTTCATCTAAATGATGACGCCAATAAAATAACGCATACAACGCCTATTTCGCGCAAATAAGAGTTTGTCTACAATTTTATGTTAGAAATGTAATGTTAATTAAGTTTATTCGATTGGAAAAGCCTCCAAAGGTATATAATAAAAGGGTTAAAAGGGTTATTAGTATAGTAATGTGATCAATAAACCGGCATACTCGTGTTACGCAATCTTATGATCCGACGCACGACTCGAGCAAATCTGACATTCTGGAACACAATACTAATTAATAACCCTATTATCTAAAATATTATATTAATATTATAATCATCATATAGAGGATAATTGTTTTTTCGGTGTAGTATCACGTTATAATTTCACTGAGTGGGCAGCAAAAGTGATATTTTCACAGGTGGCGCAGCCACGAGTGAAAATAACTACTTTTGGTGCTCACGAGTGAAATTATCGTGATATAACACCGATACCAACAATTTTTCTGTTTGTTTCATGTCTATAACTCTACTTTTGTTGAGTTTGTTTCAATAAAATGTCTAAAATCGCGGGAAACGTCATCAGAAAGCAGAACAAACATGACGTCATTTTAACGACGTCATCGTCGTATGGTTTCCTGCGTTCGTTACGCTCGGTATATATTTTGACGTTAAACCGGGTAGAAGATTTTGATAATTTCACTGAGTGAACAGTGAGTTTATCAGGATATAATCCACCGTTATATTTCGATAAACCACCAAAAAACATAAAATAATATAATATAATTGATATTAATAAGGTGTATGTGACGCATTTTTGATAGCTCTAGTACGCGACCCTTTACATTTCTAAAAGTGGAAACGTAATAAACACAAGGAAGATAATACATAAACCTAGATGAATGTTTGAGGATTGTTCTATGATATGGTAATTATGCATAATTATATCAAATTAATGTAGGTTCTTTGTCTTTTTGCTTTAAACTTCTTAAGATGAAACAACCTATGTTTAGAAAATAATTTGTGTCTGTCGCAAAAGGGCTTATTCTGCGGTACTAATACCTTATAAAGACCTTCCATTAGAGTCTGGATTTTATGAATGGAAAACAAATATTTTAGCACAGCACAAAGGCAAATACAGGCGTTGCGATTGATTACGTAGGCAGATATTATTTGTTCATGGAAAAAACTCTTTAAATGTATTCGTAGCTTCAGCTACCAATCACATGTTTTATTTAGTTTTTCATAATGTTTTACGCATTTTAAAGTTTAGATCTCCCGAGCTGGCTAAGGGGATTGTCGATCATGGTATTTCCCGGTTTTTGTCACATGACCTTGCTTATGACTACGAACAACGTCATCAGCTTATCAATACAATAGAAGAGCATGTAAAGAAGAAAACAATAAAGCATTAAGTCTACTTGTCGGTCAATGAATTCATTTATTAGGGTGGATGTCGAAGGCACTGATACAATATTTCTGAATAAAATTCAACAAATAACAAGAACTATCCTTAAAAAAAGATGGTTTGGGCAATTTTGAGTATATGAAAACTACTAGTAGCTAGATTTTATAGGAAACCAAAATGTATGCTTGCTTTTCTTATGAAATATGTTACTAGAAATATTGACCGTTATTCACTGGTCGAGAAAGTATGATTTCTCTACACTTATAATTAACATTAGTTTGGGATAAACAACATATTATATTGATAGATATGAACGTTTTACAGATTAAAACTATTAAACCATTCAAGAAAGACTGAAAACGCAAAGAGTATTATATTGACCTTTTTCATTCAGTATTATCCAATTAAAAGGTGCCTTACAGAGTAAATTTCTCAATTCAGACAATGTCATACATTCTACTTGTCATTTCATTGGCAGTTGAACAGATACCAACTTCCGGTCAAAAGTGAGCTTAATGCGGCTGCGCCGAGAAGCAATAGTTCAGTGATGCAACACTGTGGTATCTTTCTTTTCGTTAACGTTGCATCTGACTAAATTGTTAGCGTGAGCGCGAGAATCTCCCCGTTAACACACGTTTTTTCTCCTGTTAAAACACCGGCAAAATGGGCAAAAACAGCACATTTTATGCTAGAATTTTGGTTAACGTTGCATCTGACTAAATTGTTTGCAGTCAAAAGTGAAAACACAGCAACAATTTCCTACCTTCGCAGCAAAAGCTAGTGTGTTCAATAAAGATACTAACAAATTAATCCTTATAACGTGCAGTGCAGAATTGAATTCATGATACATGTCTCCAAATCAATAAATTTAAACTGCGCTACAAACGAATTTTTGATATCTTTAATTGAATTATAGACCTCTCCAAATATTTTACAGAGCTCTCCAAATATTTAAAGACCTCTTTAAAAAATTTAGTATTTGTATATATGGCATGCATTTAAGATATCTAAAATTGAATTTCATCGCGTTCAGACTGATTTAGAGAGTTCTCTATTTGCATTCGAAACCTGTCTACATTAATTTTAGCGAGCTATAAAACAATTACAGAGGTCTTCAAATCAATTATCTTAAAAACAACTGAAATACACCTTGTTGTTTATATTACTTATTAAATTGTAGAGGTCTTCAATTCATTTAGTGTGCGCTTTAAACCAATTTTTAATATTTTTGAATTAAAAAGCTCTCCAAATATTTAAATATTTCGGGTGTACATAATTCATATGTTTGTTTCTGACATGTGTGTTTTTAATTATGTGTTTATTCCACTTGATAGTTTTGTATTTGCTTTATTTT
>JAUMHA010400149.1:0-10035 GCA_032359765.1 Saxidomus gigantea | reverse complement strand
ATGATGATGATGATGATGATGATGATGATGATGATAATATTAATAATAATAATAATAATAATAATAATAATACGAAATACAGAAATCAACATTTAAATACTGGAGCATGTCAGCCTAGAATCATAATATTGTCGCTACGTTATCATTCATGTATCAAGTATATAAACCGAGTTATTTCCCTTTACTAGGTCCGGAAGCCAATGGTAGAGAAGAAAAGACGAGAGAGAATGAACACAAGTATATCTCAACTCAAATCACTCATAGCACAGACAATCAAACATAATGTAAGTCATCATTTTCTTTTCTTGAACAATATCGCATAATGTCGTACTGTACATTGTCACGTTACGTCACGGACATCATATTTTCAAACATCTTAAAGTGATATGTACAATGACATACAATATGTATGTAAACCGAACGATTTGCATAGCGCTCGAATGACCTTAATTATAAAATAGAGATTTTTCACATTATAGGAGACAATGCCTTGAGGTATTGTGTGGTCCGAGCTTATGAATGGCGACTGCGTGATTGGATGTGAGCATATGTGTGACATAATAGAAAACATGATAAAATGAACGTAAATCATCTAACAGGTCTGATTGGTAGTTTTCTATAACCAAAGAGGAATGTGAAAGCATTATATCTTGTCACTAAATTGCTATCTACTTGTTTACTTGGCGAAACATCAAACAAGCCGGGCGGTTGGCTTCGCATGGGCAATGAAATAAAAGTATCATGTTGTTTTATTTTTCTTCCTTGCAGACTGCTCCTATGACACGTGTAGACAAGACTGATATTCTCGAGCTTACAGTATACCATCTCAGACAGCTACAGCAACAACAAAATGCTGTCGCCTTGGCAACAGAGGCCGCCGCGTACAATGCAGGCTATTCGGCATGTGCACGAGAAGCTGTGGCCTATCTATCAAATGCAAAAATGACAAGTTCATCAGTGAAAGGGTCGCTTAGCAACCATCTTCACAGTACAATATTACAACAAAGTACTGTCTATCGAAATGGGAACCAGTCTCAACACTCTCTTGGTACCGGTTCCCAAAGACAGATCCGGGATCGCCTTTCTACACCACTTAGACCTTCTGGCAGTTTTAGTTCCCCATTACCGGAAATGAATCTTTCGGGCTACTCGCCTATCCAAGATGGCACGAACAGCTTACCGGAACCTATGTCATCGTGTGTATACTCAAGTCTGAATTCTAGTTCTTCCATAGACTTCTCAAGCTCGTATTCAAGTGCAAGTATTTCTTTAAGTGCTTCAAACCAATCTCTTGACAATAATAATGATGACGACAGAGAGGAGCAAGATATAATCAAAGTCACCAAAAACACGAACGTAATCACCATTGGAGACGGTAAAGAGAATGAAATCGGTCACGTGATAAAGGAAGTTCCATGGAGACCTTTTCAATAGTTACTTGGAGAAATAACATCAGAAATCTGTACAAAAACACTGAACTACCAACACATAAAAGACGTAATAAAAAAGTGTTGTACGTATGCGTAGTAAAATAACACGAAGTGCGAACGCAGTATTACCTTTGAAGATATGTGCTATAACTGTATATTTATTTTATGTACAAATGTATGTAATCGTGAATGACTTGATATGAAAATATGATCGTGCATTCAGATTGTCTAATGACCCAGATTCAATGTATATATTGATGAGCAATTTATAGAGAATAACAAATTAAAATGCCATGTGAAAAGTAAACTTGCGTTACCTTTTATTTCTGTTTATTTCATTTATACATTATTTATTAGGTTATTATATGAACTCTCTGATTCATACAATAATAATAATCCTGCATATTAGTTTAAATAATAGTGCATGTACTTACAATAATGTAGTCACAGAAACACCAAATGCCCGAGCTGGTACGGCCTCGACATCTTATATTGTCATAGGAGACTGACAGGTCACTGACACAGATGTTAGTCTGATATATACTAACTTATTTATTCTCGATTGCGAAACAAGTTCTTACATCTGTAAAGAACAATTTAAATACCAGTCCTGATGCAGGTCGCACCACTCATGCGACGATAACATCACCGTAGATTAGAGTCCGATGGCAAGAAAGCACAGGCAGAACACAAATACCTCATAGCCATATCTTTAGATCTCAGTAATGCATTTGATAAAATGTGGAACGGAGGAGCACTCGTGCAATTCCCAAATTCTGGCATACAAGGGCGCATGATAAAATGGTTAAGGTGCTTTTTACAAAACAGACAGATTAAGGTAAAATATAATGGCGCTCTCTCAGAGGTAGTGGAAACAGTAAATGGATGCCCCCAGGGAGCGGTATTGTCCCCCATAATTTTCAGTTCAATGATGAATAAATTTGAACACAAATTAAAGAACTTAATACCAATACGCAACACCCAACTATAAATGCTCAAATATCCCAATTTGTGGATGATTCAGCAACATGGTTCACTTCATACAGTCCGATGCAGGCCGTAAAAAAGCCCAAACTGTTTTGAACGCAATAGAAAAATGGAGCAATTCATGGGGCTTCATCATTAACCCGACTAAAACCGGGCCAAGTTTTATTAATACACAGGCAGTCCGTAAAACCTCCGGAAAGAGCCACCAACTTTCCGAAATTAACAGTATGTGGAACAAACCTCACATATAACGAGCATGCAAAATTTGTAGGGATGCATTTTGATTGGCAAAACTTTATCATGGAAAATGCACATAGAATACATGTCGAAAAGATGTCTTAGAGACTTAAATATTATAAGAGCAGTAAAAGGGAAATCGTGGGGCACAGACAAACATGCCTTCTTAACATCTATAAGGCAGTCATCTTAAGCAAAATTAACTATGGAAGCATAGTTTATGCCTCCGCTAAAGAATCTCAACTACAAAAAGTTAAAAGATTACAAAACAGGGCACTAAAAACCATTATAGGATGTCCGAGACACACCCCAACCCTCCCTTTACACACCGAGACCGCCATGATTCCACTGCCTCTGCAGAGGGAACTTCAAGCACTAAAATACTGGGCCAGAAGCTCCAGACTGGGCCCAAATCTACCTATTAATGATGAAATATGTGACCACCCTAACCAAAAGAAATAGAAACCTAAACCTAAATGTGCCACCTATTCAACTGTCATAATGCTTCAACTGGAGCGAGTACATTATCTACAGATAGATAGATAGAAGAAATGTTCAGCCACAAATTGAAATGTAGGAGTGAATTAATGTAAACTAAACCGCTAGAACTATCACTGAAGGTGATAAATACCTTCCGGACACCACACTGACAAATTGCTTTGATCAAGTACATATAATAAGAAACTATAGATCCTAAATAATAACGGATGAATGATACAAATAAAGAAAGACCAAAAATAGACTTTGCCACTAAAACAAACAATTTACAAGATTAACTAGGTGTCTGCTACCCGAAAACAGGGAGCAGACTAACGGTTTAATTAAATTTTAGATTTAAACCCCGATACTGTTCCTGAAGCAACAACATCAAAGGTAGGCAGTTCCAAAGTGGTATAATTCTTGGAAAAAAGGAGAATTTATAATTATGAATCCGAGTACGCCAATGGTCTAGCATATTGGTATGGATGATTGGCCGTAGTCCGGGTGGACCTGGGATGCTGAAGCAAGTGGGGGTAATTGGGCTTATCAATCTGGACTAGTTCAATATGAATCTTATAGAAGAACACGAGGCTTGAGTGCTCCCTACGGTGGGCTAAGGTTGGCCAGGAAAGTTCCTCTAACATATCTCCAACATGACTTTTGTTCCTCCACCTACGACAGCACCACCTAGCAGCTGTTCTCTGCACTTTTTCTACTTTGTCAGCATCTGAAACTGTGTATGGACTCCAGATACTTGCTGCAAATTCAAGTTGGGGCCTAATCATGTTATATAGGCCATATCTCTGGTCTTTTAAGGTGCAAGTGAGAGATTACGTCTCAGAAAACCAAGTATCCTATTGGCCTTACTAGTAACAGTTTGTATGTGAGTGCCCCAAGACAGGTTTTCAGTAAAAGTTAGGCCTAAGTATTTCGCAGAGGTTGCACTTCCCAGTGTCTGTTCGTGTAGACTATAGTCGTAGGTGATGCTGGAGTTAAGATGGTGATTACTGACTCTTCATTAATCTTCAAGAATTTACATCTGAATACGACAGCGTGTAGCCTGATAAAGATATATAAGCGGTTTCTGGTTTATTCATATCTTCATTTATTCAAGGTCTTTCAAATAGTAATTACTATTTGAAAGACCTTGATTTATTAAAACAATATTATTTTAATAATTTTAACAACGTCGGAACCCACGGTCTATTACGCAATATATTCATGAAAATAGCCTGGGTATAAAAGCTCGTCAAATAACACATAACCAATGTAACATTTTTTAGTTATCCCCCTTTTTATAAATTTACACCATTATGGTCACATGCAAAATGATGCCGGGAGATCCAATGAGAACGGCGAGAGAGTGGATTGTTATTTATATCTGGGGATTTTACCAGTTCTTTCTATTTTTACACAGGTCGGTGTCGCCGGTCAAAGAAAATAGAACATACGAAGGGATGGATATTTCGAAAATTGCGAAGAATTTGGTGAAATCAGTGGCGACTGGCGAGGTAACGCATCCCTGCAGAATCTTATATCACAGTAGGAATAATTAATAATCAGTTAACGGCCAAATGACCGGTCAGTTACTTTTGAACTATGGTTGAAATATTACGTAACTCGTAAGCTACTGTACGTAAAGCTTACGTAAAGCTTTTTGAAAGCCAATTTCTTCATGACTTTCTTCACTTGAAATTGTATGATTTCACTTTTGTATTTATTCATAACTTACCACTCCCCTGTTACTGTCTTCCTTACGTCATTCATGAGGGTGTCAGGGGCGTAGCCAGGGACACAATTGAAGTACTCCCAGTATTTTGTAAGGGGGGTGTAGGGAGCGAAGCCCCCCGCGATTTTTTTTTTGAAGCCAAATAGACTAATTAGGATGTTTAAAACTTATTTTATTGCATTTATGAAACACAAGTTTACCATTTGTGATTAAAAATAAATTGATACTGTTAGTGTACTCGAGTGGACATTAACCCCCCTTACGCACAAGTTTAACATCATTTTTAGGCCATTTAAATTTTTCATTTTTGAAGTTCGAAGTACTCCCGTGAGTATGGGAGTATGCCTGGCTACGCGCCTGGGTGTCAAGTCTTTTCATCCCGAAGGCGTTTTGACACCCCTAGTCATTTCACCTCCCATTGCTAAGTATGTGTGTAATCAGAAACCGTCTATAACTTATTTAGAGTATTCCTGGTGTAATGTGCTATTGTTTTACTTATGGTTGATCGCGGACATTAAACATGTTAAACATCAAGAGAAATAGAAAAAAATATGTAAAAAGTAAGAAATGTGATGAATAAATGGAAACAGTTAAAGAAATAGACAAAAATAGTTGAATCGGTGAAATTGATTAATAACGATAGTAATGTCATTAATGTCTTCTAAAACCTTGTTAAAGATGTCTAGTTTAAGAATTTCTATTCTTCCTACTAAAAGAGTTAATTGTCTTAAGTTTCTGGGAGCTGCATTGGATAGGGGGTGAAACAACTGTATGTCAACAGATGATATATTTATTACTGGCCTTGACAGCTGTTTTTCTGTCCATGTCAGCTGCATAATTTTACAGCTGCATATTTCTCTCCGTACCAGCTATTGACAGCTGCATTACTAACCATGCCAGCAGTTGACAGCTGTCTTTTTGTCCATACCAGCCGTTGACAGCTCTGCTGTGTTTCTGTCCATACCAGCTGTTGACAAAGTTCTACATTACTGTCTTTGTTATTTCTTTGACACCGGTTTTAAACTTCAATTTCAATTTCAGAATGTTACCATAGAAAATTTTTGGCAGAATGGACCGTGTGTTATCACCTTCCTGCGCAGGTTTGGATGACCTTTCTGTAGGCTCGGCGCCAAGCGTCTGAGCGAGCTGAAACCTCGGCTAGATGAAAACAACGTACAACTTGTTGGCATCGGTCTGGAGGAAGTAGGCGTTGAAGAATTTGTAAAATTTCAGTTTTTTAAAGGAGGTAAATAATTTCTATGTTGCTCATCTGGGCATGAAGTGCTCAAGGTGAGTTATTGTGACCCCCTGGTGACTGTCATCAGTCTGTCTGTTGTCTGTCTGACTGTTCACACTTAACCTTGTGTATGCAATAGATGCTGCATTTTTCACTGGATATTTATGAAACTTGGTCAGAATAACTGCTTTGATGAAATCTATCTCGAGTTCAGATATGTGTAGCCGGGGGTTGTGGTTTCAAGGAACACAAACTCAATGGTTGACCGTATTGATTGTATTTATTACAGACTGGGAAAAAAGCCAGGAACAACTCCTTGAGGCATTTAAATGATAAATACTTAAATATTTATTTGCTTATATCTCATTAACGATACTGTTAAGTACCCGGTATGTCTTATTCAAATGCAATAGAAGAAGAAGTGTCCAGAATAATGAATGGAAAGGCGGGAATAGAACTGGGGTCATTCACGAGGGGTTTTAGTGAGCTTTCATACAACCTCTCAACTCACGCTGACACCTCTTGCGCAACGAACTATAGAAATAATACAGTTAGGTATATGCAGACGACACAATACAGTTAGGTATAAACACGGTTACAGTTAGGTAAATATGACACGATACAGTTAGGTGACTACGGACAATACAACATGGACGACACATATGCATAGCAGACGAATTATCTAATAATACCAGGGTTACACTTACATACTTAAATTCTATATAGAAACTTAAGAATTCTTGTTGTCTGAAAAAAGTGGTACTGATTTATTTAAGTTATAGCACCTAAGCTCTTTATGACTGCAACTTGAAAAAAACAATTACCCCTCAGAGATGAGGTCACAGTGGGTAGGTGAAATTTTTAAAATGCTTTTTTTTCTGAAACAGACAAACCAATACACGTTTTCAAAAATGTGTGGTCTTAATTACTTTCTATGTAGAATAAAAAAGATAAAACATTTGAAGATTGTGGTACTAAAAACTAGCTTTTGTCAGGTGCTACCGTAATTTATCACAAATTCTGTCATACTTTCATACATGGCTATTGTTGAGCAAATTCAATATAAAGATGTTATATAGCAGGTGACAGTATTGTTCCTACAAACACCATTCTTGTTTAACAAAAGTTTCCATTAAAAGGAAGTGAAAGTTCACATATATATTAGATTGATAATTGAACTACTTGTATTCCTTGAGTGGCCAATTAGTTTGTACAGGACATTTTGTATGTACACTGTGTATGTAGTCAGATGGCCCTGACTTTATACTGTAGTGTAGCAGTTTGTTTTACTGTTACAGTTTTACTGCAATAGTATGCATGAAAAATATATCAGTAAATAACAGAACATGTATTAAATAGTTTGAACATGTACATTTCAGATTTGTACATAGACACAAAAAAAGAATCATATAAAGCTCTAGGATTTCGAAGGTAAGCTTCTATTGTATACTGCTGTACTTTCACAGCTTATGTGGAGCAAGAACACCACAGTCTAAGATGAGCCTCCACATATCTCTAAGGAAAGCTTGTATTACTTCTAAGGAAAGCAGTCATGTTACCTCTATGGAAAGCACTCTGGTTACCTCTAATGACAACAATGATGTTACCTCTAATGACAACAGCCATGATACCTCAAATAAAACAGCCATATTACCTCAAATAAAACAGCTAAGTTACCTCTATGGAAAGCAATCATGTAACCTCTAAGGGAAGCAGTCATGTTACCTCTTATGAAAAAAGTCATGTTACCTCTTATGAAAAAAGTCATGTTACCTGTAAGGGAAGCAATCATGTTAACTCTAATTGTAAAAAATCAGACTCAGTATCTATCATGATTGAAGTGTCATAAGGCAAGACACTAAAGTCAACATACTTTCATGTTGATTTCATCTGTAATATGTCTCAAGGGTGTCTAAGTTGTAAGAACTTAAAGTTTGGAGCAAAGAAGAAACAAACTACTGATATAAGTATAAACCTATATATTTCAAACTTCCACATCACCAGTACGGCATGCTTTCGCATCACTGTTAAGGTCTAAATTAGAAATGTGGATTTCCTCTATGTGAAGTTTCCATATTGTCTCGAGGTAAAATTCAGCATCAAGTTTTCCTTTCATGTCTTATTCTCAAAAGTAAGCCGTCATGATGTGAGCCTTTTACACATTCAACAGCAATAATTCTATCCATGTAAACTACACTTATCATCTATCAAATGGCTGGTTTACTTACAAAAAGAAACTTGTACTTCCTTTAATTCAACAGCCAAAACCTGCTGGCCTGACTTTTCATAAAAAGATTTAAATTGTTTTCTTTCATCTTCTGGTTAAGCTTGATCTTTAAAAGTTTTCATCAGTTACTTGAGACATGCTGCTGGATTGTCTATACACAATGTAAGGTAGAAAAGCATCCTTTGTAGTAAACAACTTTCTTTCACGGTTTATGTCCCTTTACTAGTAAGTGATATTTTCTCAATAAATACAGTTTCCATAGCAGCATGAAATTTAAATGTTGTTACTGTACAAATATTGTGCATTCATCTAAAATATTATTTTTTTCTTTGATTGTTTATAAGTCCTGGCCAACCCTGGGCCTTCTCCCTGGGTGAACTTATCAAGACTTCTGACAGACACAGGTTAAAAAGAGACAGATGCAGATACAAGGGAATCTGGGTACCAGACCATAGCTCTTTTACGAATAGACCCCTTGGTTCTTTTACATGCGCAGTGTGTAGCACCGATACACGAGAGACTACCTCTTGGTGTCTAACCAGTTCATCTCTAGACAGGTGGGAAACACTGAAAAGTGTTTCTGAAATTTCCAGTGCCACCGCACCACCCTTCATCTTTGATAAATCTGTTGATGTGTTTCATCTCAGTAGTATGGGGTGTTAAAAGGCATCTTCTGTCTAACTGCGATATCAAGTGATTTTTCAAAAAAAAATAATGTGACAGACCCTTTACCATCTTTGTAAAGTATCGCTTCTGATATACATGTGTACTGAATGTTTGTTTTTGTATTTTCAGGTTGAACCTGTTTAGTGCACTACCTTCTATATTTGGCAAAAAGGCAAGGGAATTCAATGAGAGGGTAAGTAAATAATATAAAACATACTAAATTAATCATATTTCCAATATCATTTACTCTTAAAACATTTTTAACACAAGCATAAAAAACTTGACGACCGAGATAATTAAAGATGTATTAGCTGTCCAGGCCATGTGTTTTACACGCTTAAGTACAAAAGCACAAAGTGCGAGGGTGAGCTATTGGGATCGCTCTGTCTACCATTTCCTTCAAATGACATCTCTGAAAGAAATTACTAGGCCATTTTGCTGATAAAACTTGGCAGGGATGTTCCGTATATGAAACTCTACCAAAGTTGTTCAAAGAATTCCATTCCATGCAAAACTCTGGTTATTATACAGATGGGAAGAACTTCAAAAATCTTGTCCAGCAGCATATGGCTGAGTGCTTAGATGTTAGTGAACCTTCAAATTATACACTTGTGGTCAAAATAGTTAGCCCTGTTGGTGGTCTGAGAGTGTGTGTGTGTGTGGGGGGGGGGGGGGGGGCAGGGGCAGGGGGAAATTTTTTACATATAAATAAATATTAAAAATTTAAAAATATTTATTTAAGAAACTGTAAGGACTATAGATTAGATATTTGGTATGTAGCACAACCTAATGGTCCTCTACCAAGAGTGGTCAGATTAAGGTCCTTTGGTTAAAATTTTCCCGGCCCTAGGGTTTACTTGTTTTATATAGATTTATATAAAGAAATACTTAAAGAAGTCTATCTGCTCGTCTATTAAACCTTGAGGCCCAGAGCGTACAAATACAACCCTTGTGTCAAAATTGGCCACACACTGGGGTGATTATTATAGTTGATCTCTATGGATATTGTTCAAGTCAGGTTCAAGAATACCCCTTGTTGTTG
>JAUMHA010400138.1:0-11297 GCA_032359765.1 Saxidomus gigantea | reverse complement strand
TTATATCCAGATACAATTTGGACGATGGACACCGAAAAACTGACAATATTAAAGATGTCAAAATTATATGCGAAACGTAATTGGGGTATTTTATAAGTTTAAAGATTAGACTGATACAATAAGACTTTAGTTGATTAAACGGCATATTGCTTAAATTCACCATTGAAAATATTTCCAGAGATGAGTTTTTAACCGAGAAATTTTTTACCCGAAGCCTTAAAGTAGTGTGTCCTTGGTAAACATGAGCAAATATTAAAATACTTTTTTCTCACTGATGCTATTTTTTTATCTATAAGTGTTAAAGGAAATTACTTGAAACCTTATACCGTGATATGACATGATAAGAAAAAGTGCAGTATATAAGAACCATAACCTAATTATTCCCCTTTGTTACATTTTTGTTAAGAGATAAACTCTAAAAGTCCTGAAGTGCCCAGAACATTAATCCTCTATTGCCTTATTCAATTATCTCTATTTGTTGATTTTGTTTTGTCCAGAGCATAAGAGTATAGACATATTTAAGAGAAATAATTGACATATCACACAGTGATAGCGCAAATTGAGAGGAAGTTCAGTGTTTAAGAACCATCTTTCCTACTTTTTAATTATCGCCCTTTGTAACATGTTCGTGTCCGGAGCATAACCCATACAGTACTGAGGGCAATTTGTTCAAACTGCTTACAGTTAAAAAATACCGTGCCCAAGAACCATAATTGCACCTTGCCCATTCTTTATCATCCTCTTTGTAATATTTTCTTATGTTGCCTTATTTCTAATGTCCTCCCTTTATCAAATTTTATGGTCTGAACAATAACTAAAAAAATACGTCATACAGTGATAAAGCACCATAGCGGAAGTTAAGTGAACAAGAACTATAACTCGTTTGTGCCTAATTTTATAATTAACCTTCTTTGTTACATTTTTTTTGTCCGGAGCATAACTCTTGAAGTACTATAGGAAATTCTTTCATATTTCACACAGAATTTCATTAACATTCCCTATAAAATATATACCAGTGCAGATTAGTAGTAGTGTCATTAGGCTAAAAAACCTCAGATATATCCACATTGCCTACCTCATTCTCTTCGACGTTGATTCCATCTGGAATGAGTGTCGAGAGCGATTAATGCAATTTGTAAGAACTTGTTTTACAATCGAGAGTAAAAAAAATTGTATAAATAAAAATAAATACCAAATAAAACAGTCATCTGAGAGACTGTAAAGCACGAATCTTCAGCTACAATGATTTCAAAGGAAACAACGTTCTTAGACAATGAAGTTTGGAAGTGCCTTACACGAGGTAAGACAGTCACTGTAGATTCACAGTAATTAAATACGCCTTCCCGTTCATAAAAGGTGGTTAAGAAAAGAAAATGCGCCTTTCGAACAAAAACGTCATTTCAGCCCGGTAGAACTCAATTTGAAAGAAGAAAATTTATCACGAAATCTTTAAAATAAAAGTTATACGTGTGTACCGGAAGAGGAAACGGCATCTGCGCATGCGTATTTCCAACAATTGTGTTTTCTCGTCTGTCTATTTAGCGACTCTAGCGACACGACATGTAACTATATAATGCACGTGCGTACCGAAAGAGGATTGACCGACGGTGAATTTTAGTGTAAGTAACAGAAGAAGTACCGTTGGTGACACAGATAATGGCGTCGTCATTCTTTCACATTACCAATATATAACAGTTTTAAGGGCAAGCAAACCTAGTTTAAGCTATTACAATGAGCATTTTTTCGAAACATGAAAAAGTCGAATAACGAATAAGTAACTGGTTACTGATTCCTTATTCAAAATCGAATAAGTAACAAAAGAGATACCACCAGCGACACGAACATGTTTTCGTACTTCGTTAACATTACCAATATCTAACAGTTTTAAGGCCAAGCAAACCTTATTTAAACTATTGAAAAGAGTATTTTTGAAAACAAAATGAAAAAGTCGAATAAGGAATAAGTAGCTGGTTTCTTATTCCTTATTCAAAATGTCTTCGTAATTCTTTCACACTTCCAATATTTAACTGTTTTACGGCCAAGCACACTTAACTTAAGCTACTACATTGAACATTTTAAAAAAAAATGAAATAAAGTCGAACAAGTAACAAAAGAGGTGGTATATCTTCTGTTACTGATACACACCAGTTATTTATTCCTTATTCGACATCTTTTATTCTCTTTAAAAAGGCTCTTTGTAATAGCTTAAATAATGTTTGCTTGGCTTTAAACGAGTTAGATACTGCTAATGTGTAAGATGACGACGACATTGTCTGTGTCACCGGGGTTATCTCTTCTGTTACTTATTTGCGTTTGAAGAAGTGGCAAGTAGCCAGTTATTTATTCCTTATTCGCCTTTTTTCACTTTTTTTTCTCACAAAATGCTCTTTGAAATAACCTTTATTAACTTTGATTGGCCCTTAAATAGTTAGATATTGGTATTGTGAGAAAATGATGACGACATTTTTCGTGTCAACCGCATAACCACTTCTGTTACTTTGTACTTATGTGGCTTTTTTCATTATTTTGTTTAAATACTCTTTTGTTTTACTTAAATTAAGTTTAATTGGCCTGAAAACAGTTAGATATTAGTAATGTGAAAGAATGACGTGTCACCAGCGATATCTCTTCTATTACTTAATAGGGTTTGAATAAGGAATAAGTAACAATTTACTTTTGCCTTATTCGACTTTTTTCATGTTTTCAGTCAACAATGCTCTTTGTTATAGCTAACATTAACTTTTCATGACCTTAAAACAGTTATTGGTATTGTGAAAGTATGACGACGACATTTTTCGTGTCACCAGCGGTATTACTTTCGTTACTTACTCGGCTTTTTTCAGTTTTTTTCAAAAAGGCTCTTTGTAATAGCTTTAATTAGGTTTGCTTGGCCTTAAAAAGTTAGATATTAATAATGTGAAAGAATGACGACGAAATTTCTCGTGTCACCGGCGGTATATATTAATTTAATTATTCGACTTTCCCCCCCCCCCCCCCACTCCCCAAAAAAGGCCTTTTGTTATAGTTTAAATTTAAGTAACCAGTTCCTTATTCCTTATTCGAAAATCGAAAAGGGCATTAGGAATAAGAAACCAACTTTGTTGTTATGGTGAAACGTGTCATGCCATGTGCAAGCATGATAAAAAGTATAGCATACGGTTATTTCTTGTAAGGCAAATATCTTTTTTGCGTAAGTATGTTTTATCTAAATTATATTTATAGATGGGTACCCCAAATAAGAAACCGAATTTTTACTCTCTGTATACATGTATATATATACCCGTTCAATCTAGTTTGCTTTTGGTGCTCCACCGACTGGTCGAACATGAGATATGATTTTTTATATTTTCCGGCGGATAGGACGTACAGAAAATATACATTTACACCATTTCTAGTGAAAAAGCGTCTGTCAATTAGCGAAACAGATGTTTAAGTTCGTTTATCTGCAAAAGAAAAGTACGACGATTCCAATATGTGTCTATATAAAGGCATTTCCGTAGAAAAGAGAGATTATATCTTTTACATAGAATGCATACATGATTATCAAGTTCGTCAGCCACTCTTGATTACAATTTTTTGTACTACCAAATGTTGAAAGTAATGGACTGATACAACCTGAAAAAAGTGACGTTTATTGTTACATATTACGTATTTACCTGAACTAATTGACATTGTTGAGAAGAACAGCAGTAAGACAGCTCTTGTAAAAATACTGTTGTTGAAATCTTTGCAAGAATAATGTTTTATTCAGCCCGTGTATTCGAAGAATAAGCTGTCCTAAGCTGTTTTATTCACCCGGGCAACGGCGTCTTCGTACGTGTCGAAATTAACTGAAAGTTTAGCGTGTAAGAATCATCAGGCATATACATTCATCTTGTCGAAAACAATGGTAAATTTGAACCTCTTACGCCACCAGCATTGGTTGAATCGGGCTTAATTGAACCTACGATTATAGTCGTTTAACAGAAAGACTCTTCAGACGATTTAAATTTCTAACATGACTCACGATGTTGTCTATATATACAAAGCGTAGAAAAAGTGTGTTTAATTATGCCAGTGACAACGCGGGAACCAATCTGCCGTCAAAATGATGTCATATTTTGCCATAAATATCCGCATAGAAAATAACGCTTTGCATGAATTAACATTTTGTAATATCGATATAATATCTGTTTCAGCGGAGTTCTTCGCTTAATAAACAATGATCTGCAGCTCTGATGCGCAGTAATTAACCACGTTAACACAATATTTACTACTATGTAGTATTCATATTCCAGTAAGATACGTAGCAGTCGTGGTCAATTTTTCTCTGCTCTTTCTTCAGTAAACGAAAAGAGGCATACCTAATTCTGAGATCAATTTGAATAGCATCAAACATTTTATTCAAATAGTTGAAAGGATTGCCACAAAAGCTTAAAGCATAGTTTAAAGCTTTAGCATAATATTCCAGCAAACATCGGTTAAAATGGTTGTTGTAGTTTCGTTAAACTGTTATGAAAAGTTGTTTAATGCATCAATGGTGTTTGAGTGGATAGCGATTTAGCACCATTTCACATGTTCAAAGAAACCAAATATAATTTGGCTTGTGCTTTCACATATTCACCGAATTTTGACCCGAATCTGTGGTTGAAATTTTGCATTATTTCAGTTGTATAAAGGTAAAAAGGCAAGCATAACATATTGAGTATATATATGATAAAAGGTATCAATATTTTACGTTTCTAAACAATTTACTGTCCTTTACCGTATCCAGTGTGAATCGTCTTTCATAAACTTCATAAATAACCTTTTCCGTTTTGTCTTAACATTTGTGAGATTCTGCGTTTCAGGTTGGATTATGTGTCTACGTTGAGCTAAATATATAAATAGATATAGCAATTTGGTCACCGAATCCTGAATAATTAGAAATCGAATTCGCACTTGTTTTCGGGTTTAATTCTGATAAGGTTTCGGTGTATACATGAAAGGGCCGGTTTGTCACACTGTATTTTATTTTCTGTTCGGATTCGGTGTGTAGGCGAAATGGCTCTTAAATATAAACTGTCGCTTAATTGGCACATCGAGCGAAAACGAGATATAACTCTTGACAAAAAAAATATTTATTTATTATTTTTATATTTTTAGCACATTGTTAACCTTTTTAAAAAACATCTGCTCGTTGAACGTAGTCCAAAGGAAAGCCGCTCTGTTTGACCCATCGTTTTTCTCTTTCTTACGAAAATGCCTCTATATAGACATCGATTTTATTCTTAGTGTTCTTTTGCAGTAAAAAAAGGACAGTCGTTATTGGACAAGAAAATAGTCTAAATTTAGATTTATTTTCAATCAGTCGGCGGAACATCAATGGCAAACCAGACCAGATTGAACGGAACTATATACATGTATACAGGGAGCAAAAATAGGCCCTTCTTTGGGTATCCATCTTTAAATTTAATTCAAAGAGGAAAATACTTTTGCCCGACGAGGAAATAGCCGTACTGGGCGCCGCCATCACTGCTGTACTTTTTATCACTTTTGGAAGGTGATAACCTTCCATAGTCTTTGCACTAGAATTGGATTGCGTCCTACAACAACAATTAGAACTGTTTTCCTACGCTAATCAATAAGGTACGATAAACTAAAAGTAAAGTCTTCCTAACACTATTTTCATGTACAATCAGTTTGATGTAAAACTTTTTTTTGACAATTTATTTCAAACTTATGTGCATTAAATTTTTGTAAATTAATTAAACAAGCAATAATCAGTATTGTACATAAGAAAACGTATCTTTGTGCCCACTTGCGTATTAATTAGCAGGGAAATTCGGATCTAAATATAGATATTATGGTCTCATTGTTGGAAAATCAGCGAGAAGGTCATGTACTAAAATTAGAAACGGAATTTTATTTTCCAAGTCGGTCTGTATCTAGATACATGTATTGATCTGATGAAGGGTCAAGATAAAATACCAATGATTTAGTACTAAAATGTATTTCATAACATCATTTTTAAATCATATGTGAACGACAAGTACACCCGGTTATTACAGTATATAAACGAAACTAACTTGGAAGTAGATATATTATATGTAATGCCAAAACAGTTTTAAAATTAATTTGATCTAAATTTAATTAATTAAACTTGTTTTTTTACCAGAGAAGTGTGCGCTATTAAACTGCTTAAATGGCGCGTTTTCGCAAGCTGATATATTTTAAAATCACCTTCAATTAGTATTGCAATCCTATGATTTGCACACGTCTAAACAAGTTTTGCCACAAATATTAAGCGATGGGAAATTTTAACATCTTTTTGACAAACAAATCACTGTGGCGATGTGCGGAAAGGACAATGAGTTTGCCATAAGTGAAGAATACATGTAATAGTGTATTCTTAGCTTATACATGTACTTATTTACTGAGGCTCAATTGTGAAGAAAGCTTGTAACTTATTGAATCACTCTTTAAATAGTTTAACCTGTTTTTTTCTGTTTTGCCTTTTTGTGTTTGAAGCTTAAGGTCGCTCGGGCACGAAATGCTCAAATGTTAATATTTATGATCACGCGATGTCCGTCGTCCGTCTGTTGACTGTCTGAATGTGTGTCTCAATAATCTGGAACTTAAGTTTGATATTTGGTTATGCTGGGTAAAGAGATAGGTTACAAGGTCAAATCAAAGAAACACGATGTAACACTCTATAGGGCATATTTTCACTCAGATCATATTTTCACTCGGTCATACATGTATGGGAAAATCTAGGTCACCTAGTCAAATAATAGGAACACCTTTGGAAAATATAGAAGCCACAATTAATTCCCAATTATTTTGAAATTTGTTAGAATTTATGTTTAGATACATTCTAGGTCAGATATTAAACTGTGGCATGTGGGGTGAAAAAGGACACAATATTAAATCATAGAAAAAACATTTGAAACACTCTAGGAGGATATATTTTTCACCCGATCGTCACAAAAATTGGCCAGAATGAGCGAATGGCTAAGTTATCCAATCCAATAATTGTCAAGGTCGAACCAATGGTGACGTTAGGTCAATAAATAGGTCAACAAGTTGATCCTAACCTTTTGATCTACTTAGGTCTGTTTTGTTTTTGTTCTTATAGCTACAGAAATGACATGTGGACCGTGTGTACAGTTTAGTAAGCAGCTTTTAAAATTGTGATCAGCTCACTTAGATCGTATACTTTTTCTTTATTTATTCAATGGTCCTCAGCTGGGCGATGATGGGCTTCCATAAACTTACTAAAAACTCTCCAGTTTTCAGTTTCTCTTAAGAAATATGATAAATGTATTTGATCATCTTAGGTCATCGTGATTCTCTTGTCTCCAGTTTTAAGACAAGGAAAACACCAAATTCAAAGCAGTGAACACCATAATAAATGGTTTGCAATCTTTAGTGATTTATTGATATCAGTTTAGAGTGATTTTCAAATGTTGTTAATTTATTAAATACTCGTTTACTTTTATTTCACTCTCAGTAATGATAAAACGACGGCATGGGTACGTTTTACTGTAAACAATGAAGCAAGTGTATCAGAAAATACCATGCCTTACTGTGCACTTCTACAAAAGAGATTTAAGTAAATTAAAGTGTGTGTTTATTGTCGAGTATATTACTTAAATAATACGTGTATAAAAAGATTGCCTTTACGGATAAATTAATCAAATATGAACAACATAAACTTAAATATGCATTTTAATATTTTTTACCACAAACAAATTATATCCTTAACGAGTGAAACTCTCAGACGAGTAGGAAAGGTTAAAGGTGATTTAATAAGTATAGCAATATATACTAGCGGTGGTACCAAGTGAATTGCTTTTATCTATTGACCAGATTTCAAATAGTTATACTTTTGAATAAAATACCCGTGTCCATTGTTTGCAACATACTAAAGAATGTTTTTAACTACATAACCTTTACGTCCATAGCTTCAACCCAATTGACTGCAACAAGTACACAGGAAACAGAAGGAAAGAGGTTTGTTTTTAATTGATATAAGATTTATAGCGGGAAAGCCCCGTCGGCAAAGCCGACAATGATAACTTTTTATTAACTTTATGTTTATGTTAGTTATGATAACTTGAGAGTGCCATAACCGGAGCATTGTCGGATAAAATAACACCGTGGTGAATGTTCGTTATGCAACGCAATGGTTTAAAATGAACTAACGATTAAATCTCCGCAAAGGTGTTATCGTTTGCAGATATTTAGTTCGCAAAAATATCAAAAGTATTATATGAAACTCAGCAGAGAAACAATTTAAATGTCTATAACTCGTACACTATTTAATGAAAATCCTATTGTTTTGTAAGCTTAAAGTGCTCGCTCTTAGATTCATCTAAAAAATGAAAGTTCTTAAATCTGTATGATGATAACATATTTGAGAACATAACGTAATATAAAAAGGTTCCAGTATAAATTCCTGTCACGTATACATGTATCTGTTGATTTGATTTGATACGTATTATTATTGACGTCATCAGGTTGTACACATATGTGGGCCATTTGCATTTTGAAACAGACGGAGAGGTGTTATGTTCTTTAAATACAGATTAAGTAAGAAGACGTTTCAAAATTGGAAGTTCTCGTTTGCATTTTATAATTATAGTATTATCCGTTATTCTGTTCATTGCATTACATATTACACACGACCTAATTATCTCTTCGTATCATGTTAATGTTTTGTTTACATGTATTTACAGCTTAAGTCACAAATTCAACGAAGAGCTAGCAGCAAGGACTAAGGAAGTGTCACTACGAAAAAGCAGGTATGAGTGACAGACATCATTTTCTGATGCATGCAATTAATATGAACAACTTTTGGGTTTAAGATATTGAAAACAAATTTATGACTCAAATCGGTTTATAAGGTGTGTTGATAAAAGCTTAAATACACATAAGTTTAAATATATTACAGTACATACATGTAATTATGCTAAAGAAAGTCACAGTTTTGAAGATTTTGTTAAAGGCGATTGAACCGGCCTCGAACTATCTGTATGTATGTTTTATACCCTCTATGACTAACAAGTACTGTTTAATTCTAACAGCCAGCTGTTGCATTGTCGTTAAACATGATCACTGATTGTTCTACTTTATACATGTACATGTATTATACAACTTTCTGTTTGGGTTTAATTACTAGCTTTTGTTTTCCTTACATTTTAAACGGAATTCGGAACTGATTTTGGCTCAGAAAAATACTTTTACGTGGAATATTATACAATGTATCATAAATTCTATGTAATAGTGGTTTCTCGCCAAATGATTTGGAGGTGTTCCAAAAGCCTTTGTGCTTAATAAGCACTGATGATGAAAATTCCCTGAAGCTAGAGACGGAGGCGGCAGAACAAATAGCAAAGATCGATTGGCCAATTGTTGTTGTGTCTGTCGTTGGACTATACAGAACAGGAAAATCTTACCTGATGAACCGTTTGGCGGAATGTACTAAAGGTACGTAAGTGTCACGTGTTTTACATTGTTAAAACAGTTCAATTTATAAGTTGGATTGGTTTTATATAATAACATCGACAGCTTGAGAGAGATGATTCCTAAAGATAGACAAAAGTCTTCGAACAACTTTAATTGTAACAAAGCAACAACATAACAGTCCTAAATACTTAACCTATGAAGAAAGTGTCATGATAAAAATGCATATTTAGTTTTATAATTAATTGCTTAGCTTAAATGTACAGGGTTTGCATTGGGTGACACGATTGAGTCAACAACTAAAGGTATATGGGTATGGTGCAAGATTCACCCTGAAAAGACAAACACAGTATTGCTGTTGCTCGATACAGAAGGACTTGGAGATGTTAAAAAGGTAGGAATGATAATATGTTTGTGAACGGGGTTTTATACATTTGTATTTAACAAGGTTGTACAAAACATCTTCCCTGCCAGTGTCATGGTATCGTATAGTGGATTTAAACTATGTCTTTTTCGTTATGTATTGGGCTGTAGAAATTCTTACTTGTCGCCTGTATTATTTTCGGGCCATTTCACGACGATTGGATTATCAATCCCTCAACCTTTTTTTTCTTTATTTGATTTGTTATGTCGATTTCGTACTAAAAGAATTTGATAGAGCTGATGCATCTGACGACAAATGCGAAAGTTTTATTGTTAAACGGTTTTACAAATTTCGTAGAACACACATGTACTGTTATACGTGGTCTGTATGAAGTACTAACTGGCAGTATTAAAATGCGATTGCAGATTTTATGAGCTATTCACTCAGGAATGGCATTAAAATAGTGCGATTTTATGTCCTACGAAATGTTATTATTACGGTTTTAACGAAAACTAAAGCGGATTACTTAATTAGTCAAGAGCTACAGCGATGAAAGTGTCAAAGTACCCTTCTCTACGCTCTTTCTTCCATGCGTATGATTAACGGTGTGTGGCGATTTTAATCTTCTTTGAATCGGGATTTTAAATCTAGATAAAATTGGCATTCAATGAAAAATAGGTACAGTAGTTGGAAAGTTACAGTTGTCAAATTTTGCGTATATCGTGCGTGTAACGTGCGTATAACGTACGTGCGCTCATCGTGTATTTTGTCTATCGTGTATCGTGTATCATATCGTTTCATTCATCGTGTAACGTGCACCATATGCTATGCAATATATACGGTACACGATTCCCGGTGCACGATAGGCCTATACGGTATACGATTCGATGCTTTATTCAGTCTTGAATTGTTTTACTAAGCGTGTACATCTCCACAAAAAGAAATTAAGTGCTGACGTCATTATGTATTATTTTTCATTCGCCAGTGCAATACGGGCAATAATGACTTCCGGGACAAGTGGAAGACAGTTTACACCTGAAATCCAAAATTTAATTATATCTTATCGACGGAAAGGACACAAATTTTCTTCAAAATCTAAACTATTGTTGTCACAGCACTAATTTAAGTGCAGTAGACAAAGTATAAGGAAGTTCATTCGGAATTATAATAGGACAGGGAACCTCAACTACTTTAAAAGGTAAGCTATTGAATATTTTTTTGGTAAATGAAAATATGAAGAATCGACGAATCAACGATAGTTTTACAAAATCAGTTAACGTCCGAGCAAAAATTAAAAAAAATATTGTACAGTACCTTATTAAAATTACATCTTGTTTAAGATGATCAATGTGATGGTTATAGATATAATTGCCACTTGAATTATACAAAAACTATGAATGATTTATTGAAAAGATATTGATATTTATATTGACTGTCAAAAAGACAAATGGACAGTGTCACTCTTTCGTGTAGTGGTGCTTTAAAGATAGGTGTTGACAGCAATTAA
>JAUMHA010400127.1:0-11297 GCA_032359765.1 Saxidomus gigantea | reverse complement strand
ACAACAATGGGCAGCAACCTGAAAACAAAGCACAACAAAAGTGGAATAACCAGTTTACCGAGCTTGAATGGGAATCATTTTATAAAAAAACCTTTATTTGTACAATAGACTCAAAATTAAGAATATTTCAGTATCAATATTTAATGAACATAATTCCAACAAATGAGTATTCATATACATGAAACATCAGCATTATGTGATAGTTCTTATATGTGTAATGAATCGGTCATCCATCTTTTCTTGGAATGCAATGCAAGTCAACATTTCTGATCAGAAGTTAACACGTTCTTTCAAAGAAATAATATCGACATAACTTTGTCCTTTAGAGAAATATCCTTAGGGCTAACTAACAACAACGTAAACATAATGCTTTTAACTTTTTAATTATAGTGTAAACAAGTGTAAATTAGAAAAAAATCATCCCTAATTGGGTAAATTTAAATTACTTCCTAAAGGTTAGAAAATACATCGAATACCAGGTAGCACTAATGAAAAACAAAGTTAACCAACATGTATTAAAATGGTCACTTCTGAACTTCTAACACAGTAAAGACAGTATGTAGATGTATCCACAAAAAAAAGCATCGATGCTCGCTCTTACTTTCTCTCTCTCTCTCTCTTTCTACTTCTTCTTCCATTTTCAAATGACTTAACCATTGTATACCAAGTGATTTGTTAGCAAGTGTAACAATACTATTTGAAATGCATAATGCAATATGAAAGTACTTTATGTGTATGAACATCAGGTTATACAATGGAAATCAATGACAAAAAAAACCTATTATACTTTGTTTTTTTGTGGATCTTGTATTCTTTTATTATCATTTTTGAAAGTAAGTCTTTTGCTACTGATAACATCATAATGACAAGATAATCATTATTTACAAGACCTCTTCATACAATTATGTCGTTTGTAACATTGATGTAAAAGAATCAACAAAGCTCGGCTTAACCACTTCTGTGCCATGGGTCTATTTTGGGCCTCTTGTTGTATACTTTATTGATTGCCAAGTGCATATCTTAGGCCTACTCTAATAAATTTTGGAAATGAAGTTATACATGTAATAAATCTATTAAATAGGTGCATATTTATCATTCGTGTCGTCGGAACTTATGTAAACAACCTTTTTTCTGATATTGAACATGATGACATCACCAGTATGGGGTGACGGAACGCAATTTTGACGACAATAGTTTGACATTGTGTGTGTTATCTATGCGTTACTGTCTAGATTTTACAGTCTTCCTTGCAACTGCGTATGAAAGCCGTAATCATAGATATATGCAAAAATCTAAATAAGTCATGGTATTATTATGCTAGGGTTGTTTCTGACCTTTGGTTAGTAGGATGAAATTATCAAAATTATTAAAACAATTATGATTGATCAATTCGTTTTTCATTTCATGCAACAAGCATTTTAACTGAGAAACGAAATATAGTGCAATTCCAGATTATACATATTTACAAACCAATGAATGTCTTCATTTAATGTCCATTATTGCTCAATTATCTGCTGATTAAAATCATTTGACATGATGTGAGGCAATATTGCGAAGGCTAGAGGTTATTGCCAGAAAATGAATATTTTCTATTTATTAAAGTCTCATCAATATACATTTTATCACAGTACAAAATATATTGCATACACTATCAATAAAACAAAAGTTAATTCCCATCATAATTGAGTTACATGAGACTGTTAATATAGCATTATCTGTACACAAATATCACAATTTACATAAAAATTCTAAAACTGACCAGCAGTTGTTTATTATAACATATATTGAATCACATCATACACATTACAATATAATAGTAGATTACATTTGATACATATAATATGATGATGTTAAAATCTCATTCTAAGAGTGACTAAAGACAGTATGATACATCACTAGCATTCAATTAAGAGTTATATACCATGTCTTACACAGTATATCCTGTAAACATATAGTCTGTACACAAGTAAGACTATGTAATTGCTGCTAATCGAAATCTAAAGGTAGTATTAAAAGGAAATTCAGTAATAAGATTCTGATACCAAAAATAAGGCACTATTGCGCAATTACAAAATATTATAAAAAGCTAATTATCATCTCAGCAACGTCTATTAAGAATATTGAAACAGGTTTTGGGACAAATTCTTATCAAATGAATACAGGTAAACAAAAACACGAACTTATCAGACTCTGTCAGAAAGTTAGGCTCAACATGTATCGCCTTCTCAAATAATGTTACTCTTAGGTCATCATACAGGCTACATTTTATCATAACATGAAATTCAGTTTCAACAGCGTTACAAAATAGACACTTTCTATCTTCTAGCTCTAATTTTTCATATCTCCCAGTTTCGATTCTGATTGGAGCGACTCCACACCGAAACTTAATAAATGCAGACCTGTGCAAAGGAGATAATATTATATGTTATTAAATGAGTGATTTGATATTGGCCCTGGTATATGTTCAAACAATATCAAATCACTCGTTAAATGACAATTTTATTAAATAAATAATCAAACTAAAAATGACACAAATTTCTGAACACTCAACATTTTAATTTACACCATTTCAGGTAAACTTTCAAGAAAAATTTAACTGCAGGTTAAACCTGAAAACATGAAGTTGATTGAACATTCACAACTTGAACAACAATCTTATAAATGTTAAATTGTTTGTTAAACAACTTCCTAAATTTCCTTTACTGGGGCGTCACAAGTGTATTTACTTTATGAATATGACAATGATATTTTACTGAGAATCTTGGGAATTGTCAATATTCATATCGCAGTGCTTTCTCTTTCCACTGACAATGTTAAATGTAAAATTGCCGCCAGAAATATTTGCTCCACACAGAACTGCTAATGGATTAGACTGCTGCTTTGACACACAGGAAGACACACTTTTTCGTGCATCAAGATTGTTAGTATTATTAATGACCGGTGTAATATCTTGCATCACAATGTTTGGTGAACTACTGGCTACTGGTGGATCAGATACAAGCATAACGTCTGATAATATATCAGAAGCTTCTGCCTGCTGTTGAAGTGATGGTGTAGAATACTGATTAATCGTCTGAACACTTTTCCAGCCACCAAGATGTGCCACTTCAGTTGGTGGGAGACCTGCTTGAACTAAAGATGTTGCAAATGTTTTGCGTGTTGAATGGTTTACTTTTCGTCCTTGTAATGACACTTGTTCCGCTAAGGAACTCATCATAGTACCAAGTTTGTTTTTCCCTACAGGTTGATGAGAAAACCAAACACCAGATTTTGGTTTTGGTATTGCCTGCAAGTAAAACCTAGAGTCTTTATCAAGCATATCAAGTGGTCGACGACTTTTATATTCTTTATAAATCTTTATTGGGCATAGTTCATCATCTTCTCTATCAAAAATCTTTGGTGCTACCTCCCTACATGTAGGTGACCTGTTCGCTCCACTTCTGGTCTTCGTACTTCTCTCTAAAATATATCATAATTAAGCCAGATAAAGTTTAGCAGCAGTTTATATGTTAAGGGTAGTCTAATAAACAAATGCAAAAAGAATACTTTTACATCTAAAATTTGTATCAAAATGTAGTAGCAAATATTTGTTGTCTGGGACACAAGCATAGTGTTACCTGTGCTCAAAACACACTACCCTATGCTGTAAGCTTAGAGTGGTACTTTCTTTTGCCAAGCAGCATTAATAGTGTACAGTATTAAATTTGTAAAATAGAAAGTGATATTCTGATTTGATAAAAAAAACAAAATTCTTACCGTTAAATTCCAGATATTCTCGCTTATCTGGTGCTTGCTTAAGTTCTATGTCTCCCCATAAAAGATTAACATGATCTTGTCTCTCTCTCATACCAAAGTAAACACCATTGTACGGCCATATTGTCTGTAACAATTTTGCCGGGTCGTCTGAAATACGATTGAATAGAAATTTAAAATAAACTTGTGTCTGCTTATTTAAACTTGAAATTAGTGTGCTTTAAATCTAAAATGAATTAACCCTTAAATTTGTATTTACATCCCATTAAATGATGAATTTTACAGTCTAATTTTACTTTATGGAATTTGTTCAACTGCACAATCCACTGACTACTAGACTAGTTCAGACTCAAAAAGGTTGCTAAATAAGAAAAATCATCAATTCATAATTATCTTACCTTTCCCAAGCAAGTTTTTGTCTCGTAAGATCTTGATTTCCTCTCTCGTCAGAGGTTTTGCTTTAGCCTTTAGATTACCCTTTCCTTGACTATTTAATTGTTTTCGTTTGGATAGCAGCACTTGGTTCGAGTGACTGAAAATACTGTCTTTCATAATGCTGAAATCTACTTTGTGTTCTTTCAAATGGCGATCAAGAGAATATTGGATGCTTGTCAGTGTTCCTGGCTCATACTCGGAACCATCTTTCTTTCGTATAGCTGCCAATAGAATAAAATAGTTCATCTGAAAAATCTATAACCTATCAATTTAGCAAGAATTATACTTCATAACACTTAAAAGAAAAACATCTACAAAATAAAGGTCTTCCAGTATTCCAGTACCATAAAGGGTTCTAGTTTCAAGATAAAAAAAAATGGTGTTACATCAAACCATCTACAAACAGAAAGTACAAATTTATAAGAAATTTGTTTTAACGAAATAAGAAAACAATTCACATAAAAATCAAATAACTGATGTTCATAAGTGCATAAATTTTGTCACCATCAAGCAGTCTGCTAGTATTAATGACCTTGTTGGTGAGAGGAAACACAATGAGATTACTTGTGGTTTACAGAAAACACTGAAGCTGAAGTGATACCAGAGTGCAGAGACTCAGACACCAGAAAAATGTAGTGGTCTTCTGGCGCAACTGCATGCATAGTTGCTTTACACAATCGCATTGCAGTCTACCGGAAGTATATCTCATTGGTCACAGAATTTTTTATGTTATACCGGTACTGTTTTCTGCATTTCTGCAATTTGTATCATAATTATTATATTATTATATTGAATTTCAGTATGTTTATTATTGGTGCAACTAGAACTGGTTTTGATTCTTTAAAATCACTTTTACAGGTGTATGTATATATATACACATGTATAAGTTATAACAGACGAAGGCGTGTCAAGAGAGAGATATAGATACAATGGAATCTTGGTACCAACTTAATCAAGCATTTGCTCAATTTACTAATAGACATCTTGTCAATGATTGTTTAAGTTTAACATGCCCGGTGTACAGCACCACACGAGACTACTGCTGGGCTTCTAACATTAAAATTTCTTCATCTTTAGATTGGTAGGGAAACATTGAGAAGTGTTTGATATTTCAAGTGCCCAGACAGGAATCAAACCAAGGACCTCTGGATTGGTAGTTCAGTATTAGCCGCGCCACTGCTTATGTTGTGTCACGGTAAATTAAAAACAGGTTAGCAGACATGCACAACGGCTCCCTAAAAGCAGTACAAATCATGAGTGGACATCGCTGTCCAAAAGAAAAGGTGTGTACACGAAAACTAATGTATTAATGTTGTACAGAATCGTGCGATGAGATTTTACCTTGGTGTTGGGAAGTATACACCTGTCGCAGTATTGTCAGGTGAAATGGCTTGGCAACCACCAGTGGTGCGACAGGGGAAAACTGTTATAACATTTTGGTCCCGCCTTTGCAATACTGGCATCTGTCGACTAAATAAACGGATTGCATTATGAGCTACAAATAAAGCGAGTTATATTTGTAAGAACTGGTATTTAGTAGTCAAAAACAAATTAGCTGAGTGTAATGCAACAGTATACAACAATCTTTTAAACCCTGCACCAAAAATACATTAGTGAATTGTGTTGTAAATAACATGATGGATATGTATATAGCTGATTGAAGACAATGTATTAATAGCCATGCTATAAGCTCTGGCACAGGTAGAAATAAGCTGAGAACTTACTGTACATTCGAATCAGATTTTTGTGTTGAACCCAATTGTCAGTTGTTATTAAATAACTTCTGTTTATTGGCATTAATATTCATTAAATACCCGACGTAATAAAATGTGAACATATATAATAAAATTGACAGACAGGGCCAATAACAAGAAATCAGGGCCAATATCACTTATTGGACAGGTCCAATAAAACAGTGCTGACGAATGATTGGCTGTTAAGAAATCTGAGCATCCCGATTGGCTGATACGTTGAGATGTTTAGTTTCTCGAAAACAAAAACGGTCGCCATCTTGAAATCCTGTTGTGATCGACAAAAAAGAAAAGTACACCAATATTTTATTTTTGACCGCTGGTCGTAAACATTTAGGTGCCTAGAACCTCCGTTACAAAGTTCACAACGTGGTTTTACTCATGCCACGCCGGTAAACTTCGTCTGCGACATTTAATGTTATAAGTTAAAATGCAGAAAGGAGAACACATGTTGGAATCGCTAGCAAATGATTTACTAATGCTGGACCAATTAACTAAACAAGAAGAGAAATCATTCCTGGATGATGTCGGTGAGCTCGAAAGTGAACCTTTTGATTATGAAGCATATACTACTGAGCAAATTTCTGCTATTAATAATGAAATTTATTTTTTGTAAGTGACAAAAACATGACAATGAAAAATGTATATTAACTAGCATCTATAGGAAAGAGTTAACAACATCTTCAGTCAATGTTAATTTTAAATTGGGATTTACTTTTTCTAAATTTGACATATATATATACTGAAGTTGTTGTTAATTTTTGACGACAACTTGTTATTGTATTTTACGCTAGACACACACAACTTTATTTAAAATGTTGACGGTGGTAGCGAAAGGGTTAAAACGTCAATGATGTCATAACTATGACGTAAAGACGAATGTTATCCGACGCAGATTTAGATATCCTATCAATAAAATATAAAAGCTTTTAAAGATGAAATACACAGACAAATTGGTTATTTCTATGACAAATTGAGATACATCTTAATTTTGGAACTTGAACTTGAGGAATATTGTTGGTTTTGGTGTAATATCAAATTTCACTGGGTGATCACAAACGTGATAGTTTCACGTGTTGCTGTGCAACGAATAAAAATAGGTACATTTGGTGTTCACAATTGAAATTAATGTTTTATAATTGCATCGATAGCAACACTATTTCTGTTTATTATATGGTTTAATTATTACTTTTTTGAGTTTGCTTCTATAAATCCTATCGAAAAAAAGAACAGATGACCTTATTTTAACAACGTCATCATGACATGGTTCTGGCATTAATTACGCTTAGTATAGTCTTTGACGTTAATCCGGGTTAAATATTGCAAAAGCAGTGAAACAAAAATGGAAGTGCAGTTTCAAAAATGGGGATTAACATTTTTATTGCAACGAGAAAACTAAATAATTCACTGGAAACATAAAATAAAAGTAGTAACTTTCACTTGTGGCTACCCAATGTAGTTTGCATTTGCTTTGAAACCCAGTTGAAAATTAAATAAGTTTACTTTATGAGCAAGTCTCGCAAACACTGTTGATGTGGGTTTTTTTTGCACCTTAAATAAATTGAAATCAGTTAAATAAGTCAAAAATTTGTGTCATACTGTTCAAAATCAATCACAAATGAAATTGGGTTACTTTTGTTCGACTAATATGTTTTAATGTATCAACTGATTTGTATATCAACAATGAATACAATTTGAAACCACAGTTATTGTATAACTATATTCACTGCAATTTCATAATGTGTTTTATATACTGTAAGGTATAAAATTTTCGGTTAAGAAGTGTAAAAAGTGTAAAAATTCTTGTGAGTGCACATACATGCTTTTTACGTGCAATATAGTTAGCGCAAAGAGTCATGTAAGCGAAAAAAGGATATGTAATATGGTTTTATAACTGAATTGAATACATTCTATCTTTTTACATTTTTACATTGGGTTACTTTTGTTCGACTAATATGTTTTAATGTATCAACTGATTTGTATATCAACAATGAATACAATTTGAAACCACAGTTATTGTATAACTATATTCACTGCAATTTCATAATGTGTTTTATATACTGTAAGGTATAAAATTTTCGGTTAAGAAGTGTAAAAAGTGTAAAAATTCTTGTGAGTGCACATACATGCTTTTTACGTGCAATATAGTTAGCGCAAAGAGTCATGTAAGCGAAAAAAGGATATGTAATATGGTTTTATAACTGAATTGAATACATTCTATCTTTTAAAGCAGTAAAATATGCATGACAAATACTAACTTCACACTTCAGTATGATATGAAACAGATTTACTAGAAATAAACAAATCACTTGTTTGTGTCTCCTGTAAAAAATTTAAAAAGTCAGTCCCAGTACTTTTTGCGCCAAAGTGACGATACAGTAGTTTTTATCTACGACTGAACTCAATAAATCATGCCTATTGTACAGCTGAAATATCAGCACTGTGCTGTTCGTTTCTTTAATGAGAATCTGCTGACTATGTGTTATATTTAGATTGTCGCCTTCTTGTGACAACAATTGCCTGAATGAAATATAACGAGGCCAACAACATATGTATTATCGTCTGCTTCGACATTGATTCTTTAGATGACCTCTTTGTTGAATATTTCAATGGGAAGTTCCGAATTATAGTAACTTTTGGACCTCTGCATGAAACAAAGTGCTAAAGCACTTTAAGATTCATTTTACTTTTAAAGCCTCCTCTAACAGAGTATTTCGTTACATGTGTTTTTAAGAACAGTTCAAAGTCCGTTTCTTTGGCTGTAATATCCTGTTTCCGGCTCCCAATTATGACTGGTATCGGGCATTTGTTCGGTGAAGACACGGACATATTTATCTTGTTATCTCCTCTTTTATGAGCAGAACGGAATGGAAGCAGCCGACGTATGCTCTATGACTCAACATCCGTGTTAAGTGATTTTGATCGCTGCCATGACTGATTGCATGATTGAGACCGGGCAGACAGGCTTTACCTGCTAGAAACCCAGCGATTTGCGTTATAAATTGACTAGAGTACTACCGAACATGTTTTCATCGTCTGTATTAACATAGGTGATATAGACAAATGCTAAATATTGCTTGGACTCTTATATCATGAACACTACCATCTAATTCTAAAGCTTCCGCTACATGTAAAACATGGATATTTCCACAATCTAAAAACTGTTCTAAATTTTTAATTCTTTTCTCTACAATACTATTTCTTACTTTTGAATTGAGCTGCCCAAGGGAGTTTATATTACTAGCTCACTTGGCTATACATAATATTAACAGAGCAAACCCAACACACTTTAACCCCTATCCACAGTCTTTCAAAAATCATCAAAAGGCAAGCAGAAGAAAACAATACGGAACGCTGAAAAGACGCATGATGATTCACTAGACTCATTTATGAAGAACAGCATGGACGAGTACGTAATAAACAAATCAGCGGGACTGTAGAAGAAACGGGAAACATCCGACAAAACTTCTGAGATAGACATCAATATCTAAACAACATTCTGGATTTAACAAGGCGACAATTGAGTTTAAAAGGGTACCGAAAGTCAGAAAATTCGACTTTGAAATTCAAAAGAGCATATCATTTGTTTTATTTCCGAAAATGCGTTTAAATGTGGTCAATTGCTTTTTAATGATTAAATAATTTTTCATTTAAATAACGTGATTTCAATCCGGTATACGGACGCTGCCATTGAAGGCTTAAACCAATTTGTGCCTGCGCTAAATTACTCGGATGTGACCTCGTAGTGCGCTAAATGTAAATTACTAAAATAACTGCTACATGCAAGATCGATTACTACAACTTCGTTAATAATTATACAAATAATATTAGAATAAAACGTAAAATAAACCGTTTCAAACGTATTGTTACTTATGTCCATGTCTTAGCGATATTAAAGTCAAAACACTTTTTCATTCATATCTAGATTTCCCTTTGTGCACAACTAGATCGTGTTGCCAAAGTATTTAGTCTTGTGTCGTAAAAGCACGCCGAAACGCATCTTATATGAAGTGTCAGGTTTGAACTTTTGTCACGCAATATATTTCATTAAAGAAAAATATGATATAATTTAAAACACATATATCTAGATCTAGTTGTTTTCTTGATCTATTATAATGGCTCATTTCAAGCTCATTTCCTAAAATCATGTATACAGTATATGTAAAACAGGCCTACTTACATTTGATAGGAACACTGAATGCTGAGATCATCTATAAAATCCTTCCATTATGTTTAACTCATTCTATCAATAAAAGCAAAGTAAACAAACAATATATAATTTTGGTAACGTTGCGATCGTGAATAATAAGCGAGGATTTCAGTGGATTTAGCCCAAGGGCATAAGTAACAATAAAGGATGTGATATGATTTTGTGTTTATTGGTGTCACCAATTACTGAACACTGTTTTAATAAAATTAAGTGGTCTCTGATCAATTGTATTCGATAATTGCACAAAACATGTATGATTAAAATATGTACACTTGTTTTGTGTGAACGAGGTAACATATGAATTAACTTATCAATACGATTCAAACGGAAACGATATTTAATGAATGAAACATAAGGTACGTATACAGTTTTTGTAACTAACTTAAACGTTTCATTTATAATGTATGATTACGTATGCATGAACAGACGCTCAACTAAAATATTATTTGGCTATCTTACGTATATACAACTCGGTAAAAAGTCGTTCCGAAAAACGAAATTTTCCACAAACCCCATAAATGTTCAGAAAATACATATTTTGAATTGATGATAAACAAAAGGAATACATCGAGGGTTTTCTATGAGTTAAAGCTTACTTGTATTAAGAAAAAAACGTGAAATGAAATATAATGATTTTTAAAAACTGCACCAGATTTGAATAGATTTGCTTCAAATGTTCACGGTAACATTAAGTTCCTTTGTTAGCAAATCGAACCGAGAAAACTATTTTAATTTAAGGTTGTCTGCTACGTTGTGTTCAGATTTCAAAGATTTTCTGAAAATCAACATATATCAAGGGAAACATATCACCATCAAAATAAAACCGTAAAAAGGTACCTATCCAGGCTTTTTTTGGCGCTAGGCTTCAACAAACTATGTCACCATATTTGGGAATGCAAACACATTATTAAGTCATAGTTTACACTCATTTTCTCCTGTTTATTCCATTAGGTAAGACCAATCATTTTTTTATTACATAAATGTTGAAAATAATGGTACTGTGATTGAAAATCGCTAAAAAAAATTGACTCGGAACAAAAATTTTGCCGAAATGAAAAATTTTAAAATTGGATTACCCCACCCACTTATTTTCAGAATGGCACTTAATTCGTGCATATCGATGGCCTTTAAATCAGTGAAGGGATTTC
>JAUMHA010400116.1:0-11297 GCA_032359765.1 Saxidomus gigantea | reverse complement strand
ATGACGTCAGTGGTGACGAAGATATGGATGGTAAAACTAATGGCAACGATTCCGATACGTCACATGCAAATACTTCGGCAGACGACAATCATGGTAGGTTTGACTTTGTTACTATAAACACTGAATTCAAAAAAAAGAAAGATACAAATGACTTTAATAGTGTTGTCCATTGTTACTTCATCAATATTTTTCTAAATTCAAAAGTGCAAATTTATTTTTGGAGCTATGAAGAAAGGTTTCGTGTGATAAGTTTCTAATATATATATATGTAGGGAAGTATATGTGACCCTATAAATATGGTGCAATGCCTTCTCCAGTTTTTTTTCCAAGTGCTTCATAGTGTCTTGGAGTCGATAACCGATTACATATTTACGTTTCTGTATTTTCATTTTCTGCATTTTGTTTTTAAGACAAATTTGTAGAAAAGCTTTTTCAAAAGTCAATAGTATGAATGTGGTAAAGCATGCAACTCTTTACAAATGACGTTAAAATCAATGTACATCATTTACTTATGCAAGCTGACTGAGACGAAATATATATGCACTGTTTGCCATAACTGACAGAACAAATGACAATTTTGTGAAGTATACATGTAAATAAATATTTTTATAAAAAAAACATGAAATTACAAAATTAAAATTTTCGGTACGTATTACGGCCATTACGCCGCGAAGATTTACGTTGCAAAAAGTTTACATATCTATATACATTTACAGTAATAAGGAAATTACAATAATTATGATGGAATGTCTTACATTGTTTATAATCATATACTCCGGGGGGCAAAAAAGGATGTTACAAACATGAAAATTAGCATTAAAATGCATCATACAAAATGTATGATTTATAAAAGTCATTGTTAAACAAAATTGGATTCATCAAAATACATACAACAGTGAAACAAATGCCTCTAAGTTTATATTTGCATGCATTATGTAATCTGTATTTCATAATTCATATTCTATCATAAAAACACATCAAAGTTATTATATTTACTTTTAAACACATTCGTCTTTGTACGAATAAATAGATATCATAATCAAGTAATAAGAATGCACATAATTGCATTTGTAAGCAAAAAGGTTTGTACAAAATATATTAATGTCAGGCGCTTAGACGATTTGTCTTCAACATTTTCAAATATAAATTAAAACAAATTATGAATTATGGCGAGTTTAAAGCTGCTCGCTCTCAGTTACCGTTGAAAAAAAAAAGATTTTGTCTTTAAATTGACATACTGATTCATAGGTATAAAACTAAAGGCTAGAATCAAAATATTAGCAAGAATCTAATTAGGAATTTGCGGAAATCGATTGAAAATGTTGGTTACACGGCACCGGTACACTATATGTTTATATTGAAATTTCAAAAACGTTTGCAACGCTTTTGAATTTGGAAGCGTATTTTTTTTAATTTAGGGATATACGTGACAGGAATTTATACCGGATCCTCTTTATATGACCATATGTTCTGAAATACGCTATTTACATACAGTATGAATAAATTCATTTTTTTACCAAAATCTGAGAGCTAGCAGCTTTAAAAGGGAGGCAATTCATTATATATTCAATATGCGTTCCCGTGAAAAATACAGCTAAATACAAATGACAATGTTGGCATGATTTGAAAAAGGGAGATAACTTATCTTTTATTCAAAAAGCGCTATCAGTCGTACAAAAATATTGATATCTAATATTTAGAATAAAATTTAGCCTCATAGGTGCAAAAACTGTACAAGAGAACACAATGAAACCGAGGTAAAACAATATGTTACAATAAATTTCATTGATATGTAGCTGTAAATAGCATTCAGAGGTGTAATAAATATAAATGATAGACCCATTATTTCATTCATAAATGGTTTATCATGTACTTAATGTGCCTATAACTTTTTTTTAAAGGATTGTGAATCGAGTTTAATATTCTTTTTTATTTTCACGTAGCTTTCACAACATATGTTGCCGTACGTACTTTTTGGTTAGGACTAATGTCACAAAGAATCCGAACAGAACATATAATTTGCATAAGAGATTTAACGATTGATTGACACCTTGTTTTGTTAAGTCGTCTAGAATCAACTAGAAGTGCTGCGAAGAATATAAAGTAGTTTTAACCAAACGGAAAATAGATTTTTGAACCTTTTATATGTGGTAAATTTTAGAGTAGAAAACAATCTAGCAGAGTAAATGATAAGTACACAAATAATGTTCTTGTTGAGGCAGATGAATTTTAAATTAAGATTAACTACAACACTAAGAAGTATTTACCCCCTCGGGAAAGACTGATTTAGTTGTATTGTTTGCTTGTTTAAAGCCAAAATCAAGAAAAACTAAATTAGAACTTTCGATACAAATTACAAATACACGAAAGAGTTGGTCCTTGTCAGTCTTAATACAGATCACTGTAGTTACCACAATCCTTTCTTTTTGTACCAAGCACTGCTTGGCACTCAGAAAGTGGTAGAGGGTTGAACAGTTTTTAAATCGGACTATAAATCTAAATGTAGTCGAACAGGGCTGGAACTTTACTCTGACAATACATTTATAATTGTTATATCTATTTATTTATATTTAATCTTCTCGGTATTGCGTAATCTGAGAAAGCGGAAAAGTTTGACCGGGCGTACAAAAGGTCTTGCGGTACCTTGAATATAACCTTCTCTGTCCGGACCGCCCTGATTGTTGGTCGAGGAAAGGTGTGTTGTACTTGTGGCACCGTAACAAACGAAGTGAATTACTAACGACATAAGTAACCGTGCTAAAAGACATTAGGCAACGAACACCCGTTAACGCAAAAATCATCGAACACTGTAGCAGTAAACATGTCTGTTTTATCCACGAGCGGAAACAAGTTGTTTGATTTCACGATAACCGACAGACGTTTTATCCAGGAGCAAATGGCTCGACCCTTTGCAAAATGTTTGCTGGTTATCTGAGGGGGGATCACTGGATAAGAGTTAATATCTTAAATGAATCGGTAAGCGATACATTAAGCTCATTGTATAGACTTACTACTTTAACACGTCAACATTACGACAGAAGCCAGAAATTCGTGTCAGCAACCGCCATTAGATGAATTACATCATTGTATATACTCCGATAACCATCGAAACCACTGCCCCCAAATTGTAAAATTAAACTACTTCATTTAAATAATATTTGTGAATGAATGTTTCCGTACATAAATCATCTTCTATTTGATTATTGTGTACAAGGCTTGCTGATTTGCTATCCCCAAGATCGAGCGGGGCGATCATGCAATCACGCCACACAAGAAGCCTCGGTGAAGAAGACCTACATGCCAAATGTTCCAGGTGCGAGGGAGTCTTATCTTTTAAGATGATTTTGCTTGTAAATAATTCAAAATCTCTACGTTGATACATTCCAAGATAATATGTAACACAATCAATAATTCTATCTTTTTAACACAGATATAAACAAAC
Organism: Saxidomus gigantea; assembly: GCA_032359765.1. Lineage (NCBI taxonomy): Eukaryota > Metazoa > Mollusca > Bivalvia > Venerida > Veneridae > Saxidomus > Saxidomus gigantea. The sequence goes on along the minus strand of JAUMHA010400116.1, from coordinate 7,855 downwards.
ACATACATAAAATGATTTTAGAATGATTCAACAGTAATGTATCTGCTCGGCATGTCAATCTATTTGCCTAGAAATTTATGTCTCTCGCCAGGGTTACAGTTTGTTGGCAAATGTTCTCAGAATTCATTACAATTCAATCTTCTAAAATACTGAAATATTTTCACTTCTGTAGCAGCTTATTAAGTGGCATTTATTGACTTTGATGAGTTTCGACATTTAGATGTTCAAGTCACTTACTGTCTGAGTATTTTTTCAGCGCATCGCCCGCCCATTTGCTTATAAGTTCGAAATATGAAAAAACTGACAAGGTGAATAGCTTGAGTTTATGTTTAATCATACATTTCTATAACGATACCTGTTAACCCGTTCTGTTGCACCATTTCCATGTGGCTGTTTCATTAACCCATATTTAAACTAAAAATATTAAAGATTTAAAGACAAATCAAATTACAATCGAGACTTTTGTGCTGTATTTTATCAAAATAGATAGGAAACATACAAATAATTTCCAGATGTTTGTTTTTCATAGCACTGATATGCAAATCAAACGGGCATGGTAGAACACAATAGAAAATACTGGGATCTTTACATCATGTTTTCAACCACTACATGTGTATTTATGAAACTGTACTCTAAACAAAACATCATACATGAAAACTATAACAAGAATAATTCTAACTGGCGTATATTGTGAGAAAAATATATGCTTATGAAATCATAAACTACAATATTCCTATTCTTCATCCATATGATACACTGAAGTTTAAGAACGGGTCTTTCTTTGGGTGCAAAGTAATTAGTGCTTGGGTATCGATGTTGAAATCTTGACGCAGTAGTATGTATTTTTGAACATACTAATTTATTGTTTACAGTCAATAAACAACAAATGTATATTGTCTTTCTGGCATTTAATCTGATGTCAACACAATCTCGACAATATCTTTCCAAATTAATTAAGTGCTAATTACGTGAAGGAGTAATTTTTGACGGGCCATTAGAAGTATTAATTTTTTTTTTGAAACGACAATCGCTTTACCTACCGCTGACAAAGCAGTATTCTCGCAAAACTATTCAAAAGGTATTTTCTGGAGATTCGACAAAAATGTTTGATATCTAAGTCTTTGTTCACGTAATACAAAATAAGCTCCGTTGGTACCCATATATATTTGATTATTCTATATTTGAATAAAAAAAACCCAGTAAAAACTATTGATTGATTTCATTATGATATTGTCATAATTAATACATGAAACGTAGCTGAAGCGAGATATTTGAATCTTTTTTGTTCAAAAATGATCTTAATTACTTCCTAGTATTGTTTTCTGGTTTTATTTTGTATTTTTTTTAAAATGTGAACGTATCATATAAAACTCGTGACAGCAACTCTTTTCATGAATATCTTATACATCTTTTGATCATATGCTACCATTCATCTATTCAGTTATCTAATCACTTTCAGATCACTCACATTCTATTTCGTTCAGATTTTTTTTTAATTTAGCTTATATTTGTACTTGTTCCACATAGTAATTATACTCTAACGTTCACTTTTTTTCAAGGAAATTTAAACTCTTACAGAGGAACATATCGTGTCTGTACATTGCAGTAACATTTTTATATTTTTACTAGCTGCACAAACGGTACATTTTCTTCCGTCCACGCTTTCCAGTAACATTTTACAACTATAATTTCCTTGTTATATAAAACGTTCCCTTTTTTTCAGCGATGCTTATGTTCATGTTACATAAAAAGTACATACTCTTCCGTTCACGTTTTACAGTAAAATGTTACATAATTTGCAAGTTCACGCTTCCTAAGTAGCATTTGTTCTTGCTCCACAAAAAACAACAACTCATAATCTAACGTTCACACTTTACGGTAAAACCAACAAAAATCATACTCTGTCGTTCACGCTTTTCGGTAATATTTCACATTTGTTAATGTTCAAACAAATTCATACTTTGGCGTTAACGGTATTTGGTAATATTTAACATTTGTTCATGTTCAACAAAATCCATGCTTTGACGTTCACGCGTTTCGGTATTATTTAACATTTGTTCATGTTCAACAAAATCCATGCTTTGACGTTCACACTTTTCGGTATTATTTAACATTTGTTCATGTTCCACAAAATTCATACTTTGGCGTTCACACTTTTCGGTACTATTTAACATCTGTTCATGTTCCACAGAATAATACTCTGGCGTTCACGCTTTCCGGTAATTTCTAACATCAATTTTGTTCTTACTCTACAAAAAACAAACGATGATGTTCATGCTTTCCGGTAATTATTTACATTTGTTCGTGTTTATTGTATTTTGCATTTATAAGGAGATGATATTTCGATAACGTTAAGACCCTAAGGAACTTACGATGTTAGAATGAAACACTGATGAAGATGTTAAGAGATTATAACCCAAAGTTCGGAACCCTGACAACATTATTTCAATTTTAGAAAGAGTGAACATGCCTTATACTTTCATTTCAACTACTGCCTATAAAAAGTTGACAACCAACGAAGAACATAAAAATGTCATTACTGTACTTAAAGCAATTATACGTGCTGGAGATTAACTTTTCTTTTACACTTGATTTCATTCTATTTAGACTTATCACTATGTCAACATTATTTAGCTCATCATTTTTGGCGACGTGCTGCGCATGCGCCGATGCGTAATATTTGTAACAGCATGTCGGATTAAAATGCTTTCTGTCACGCGGACTACTCAAAGATAACAACAAAATAGCAGACGAAGACAGTGGAATTTAAAATATGAAATATTAAGTAGTTGGAAGAAATAGGTCTAGAAAAAAGCTGCTATATTAGTTAATGTTCGCAAAGTGTACTTGCCATCAAAATTTATAAAGAAGCAGCGTCAGTTATAGACGCACACTAGTCATTCAATTCAAAAACCTTTTCATATTTCTGTTGGTATGGTTTTAAAAATGAAAGCCACAGCTTCTTTTTCTTCAATATGAGAACATTGCTTTATGATTTGTACCCATTTAAAATAATGATTATGTTGGAGACGATGATATTCGCGCGACACGGCCCAACTATGCGCTTTTCTGCAGGTCACTGTAGCTATACAAGTCTTGTTTGTTTCGGTCGATGTAGAAAAGTATCTTGAAGGCGTGTAAACACTAAATTTAACATATTGCATGGGTTTCCCACAGTGTTTGATGTCATGTCAAGTTTCAAACTTGTATGATTTAACCGATAACCAAAATATAATATAAAACAGAAGCCTATGTTTTTCATACATCTTTGAAACATCATTATGTTTTTAAGATACACGAATTTATTGTACTTGTTACCATATTTTTTTCTTCGTGTCAAAGATTTGTTTTTCTTGAGATAAAAATTATCACAAGTCATAAAATGCTTAGCGCATTCACCATACGTTACATGCTCAGGTGTTTAACCATTTAAACATATTTGATTGACACTTTAAAGATGCTGATGATCTCTGTCGGTGGCATTAACCGACGACATTCTGAATGATCTTGCCTGAAATATTATCAGTGTTCGGCACCAAAGGGAAGAAAAGATAAACAAAATACGTTGCTTAATAATTTTTCTTCTATTTGACGATGCTGGCTGATAACATTCTTAGATAAAATGTTGAGCATGTTAAAATTAATTATTATGAATACCAGCAGCAGTATTTCTATTACTAGAAATTGTGTCTTGCATTTAAAGAAAGATTGAGTTGTGTATTTCGTACGGATTAATTAGTAGAAAAATTCATTTTGACATCGTACTTTATTCTTGAAACCCATTAAAAATTGTCTTAAAAGAACTTCAATGTTCCATTTATCTTTCCTATTTCCTTTCATTAAAAGAATCTTTTAAAAATGTTTGTACGCTAACAAGTGTTTATAATGACATTTAGGGCGGTAGTTTTTAAGGAAAGTGAAAAGAAGACACACCAAGGATCACTTACAATAAGTCCTAAGGAAAAAATTCAACACACTGTAAAACTAATTTGCAGTTTCGTTTAACAATCAAACGTAACGCGTGTGCAATAATCATGTTGTGATAGAAAGTCTTTGTCGAACCGCAATCAAACACGAAAGTAATTTAGACAAGAATAGATTCTCACCCGCCGCAATATTCAGTGTTTGTTTATTTTGATATTGTACTAACACCGGGGTTCTTTTAAGAAACACCACGGTGTGTATTTCTTCGTATAGAAAAGTAGTCCCCGTGGAGGACTAACATTCATACGCGAATTGTGTCACATTGCGGAAAAACGGACGACCATCACGCGCTTTTATAGTAGGATTAATTAAGCAGAAAAAGAATTTAATGTTACAATGTTCGTTTATATAATTGAAAACCGGAAACTGGAAGGAAATCATTAACAGAAGTTAAATGGATCGATACACCTTTTCCAAAGGTACACCTGAAAATGTGTTTAACACAAGTAGCGCGTGCGATTGTGCTAAACAACAATGCCGTGGTATTGTTTGTGAAGATATTTAATTTACGAAATTGATATGATAATAAAATTGACTACGTGTGGTTAGAAATACTTCTTTATACTTCTTTGAGCTCAATAATTGAATTCGAATATGTGAAGTGCGTCCTTAAGTTAGTTATTATGACATTAATGACTTTAGGTGAGAAGGTAGATTTTTATTTGACCAGATCGTGCTGCAAAGAATTAACCAGTGATAAGATGTTTATATTGACAATTAAATAACTTAAGTAGTTTGTAAATAGAATTAAAACTGTCAACTTTGAAATGTAGTTATGCTCACCACGAATATGTGCACTTTGAAATTTAAACCTTACAAGGTTAAATTGTACTCTTTTTAGCTGCAAACAATGCAAACATATCCGCATTCTGATAATAAAACCGACATTCAGTCAAGCCATTTGAAGGGATTAATCAAAGAGTTGTAAAACCAAATGTACTTAGTCATGGAACAATAAAAGTTTCATGCGTCTCAAGGGACGCTGCTCAGTCATCTAATTAGTTTGAGGACTAATTGGACTTGCAGAACCTGTTTATGACAGTACTCAGCCAAACTTACCTCATAAGTATAAGTGGCCGTTCAGGTCAAACTTCAGATATTCTAATAGCGTTTGTTATATTTCGGCTCACTTCAACAACTATCGCGATATCTTTAACAATAAGTTGTAAACAAGTATCGCGATATCTTGAACAATAAGCTGTATCAACGAGAACCGCAATACTTTTAAAAATTTATATATATTGCAATATAAATACTTTAAGCAAGGAAATTTATCGCGATGATAGAAAGCAAGCCGATACTTTTAAAAGTAAATCAAGTTTTTATCTATTGAATGAACTATTTTCACTCCCCTTTTTCTCTATGTATCGTGATATCGATACATGCTAAGATTAACTGTAACTTGTTAAAAGTATCGCATGCTTCTTAAAAGTAAGCCGGTAGAAAAAAAAGTTTTAGGTATGACAACATATATCACAGTATCGTAGTTTTGACATAAACGGGCACTCAAAGTATCGGCTGCTCCAGTGGAATGTGTGATTTTTTCAGCCTACAATGCGTACTTAGACCGTTACGTTATGTAACTGTTCATGCGTATATTGGCTGTTGACCTCCAAAATAGTCCAACATTTCTGATGAATTAACCTTTTGAAAAGTATCAAAGCACGAGAGCAATGGAACACACTATCACGGCATAGGGCTTTAATTGTTTTATTAAAGAAAGACTATCAAATAGTGTATATTTTATCTATTTCCAGAATCTTCAAGATCTGTATCAGACAGAGAGGTGTTTGACAGAATCATCAGTGTGGATGATGATGATGATTCAGATCAGAGTGATGTCGGTGATATTGGTGACATAAATAACATAAATGACAAACTTGAAAACAGGGACAACGTTGCACTGCGACTACAAGATCCAAAAGTCAACACTGATGATTCAAATGAAAAGAAAACGGGTTCAAAAGATACATACACAGCGGGAGAGGACAGTGAGAAAAGTTTAAAACGAGCTAATGACTCAAACGGTGAATCCTCACAAACAACAAGGCCAAAGATTTGGTCAGTAATGGACGTGTTAGGCAACAAAGAGAATACTAGTTCCAAAGATTCCCAAAACTCACCACAGTCTTCTCCGCCGGCAATAGTGTGTTCGAGACAAGCAAATGGACCTGCTTTTCTGAACGCGCATCACACCAATCAGGCGATTCGTGGGGCGCAATTTCCGGTCGGGTTCAATGGATACCCTTTTTCTTTTAGTCACACGACGTTATCCTATCCGTACACGCTTTCTGCCTCAACGGCTGCTAAAGCAGAGTTAAATATGAAACATGTCGCCGCAATAAGAGCGTCTGAACAAGCGTTTAAAGAAGGACTTGTTGAGAAAGCTGCAAGAATGCAAACTGGAATATTTTCACCAGCTCGTGAACTCGACGGAATGCGTGTTAGTGGGAAAGTGATGTTATAATAACTATGTTTCTAATTTTCCTCACATATTAATCTCTACAAACCGATTCATTATAGGTAGTTTTATAGGTTTATCAATAATTTATAAAATGTTTTGTCGAAAAAAACAACACTATTAAATGAGATTTATTTTTCGAATCTGCATTATCAGTCTAAATCAATATGAAAGTTATACTGTAAATTTGATTATATTCGCGATAGTTTAATTTTGCAATTTTACATTATCGATTATATGTATCTGCTATCGAATAGCGAAATTCTTGTTACGCTAAAATTTACACAGTTTACAATACGGTAGAACTATTACAATAAAACTTGTTAAGATCTTATACAAATTATGATTCTAGTCCTTCGACCGTTTTACATTTTATGTCTAGTGTTAAAAAATAATATACAATTTGATCATTATGAAATGCAATGAGTTACTTAATATTTTATTACGTTGTGCTATTTTTATGTGCTAAAGTTACATGAAAACGTAAGAGTGGAAGATAGAAGTGTACTTTAAATTTAGTCATTAGTATTTTATATAGTCATAAATGATTCTGCGCACAGGAATTATTTTTATTCTTTAATTAAATGTGTTCAAAATATTTTACTATTAAAAATATATAAAAAGACAGACAAGGTTGTTACGAAAGTAATATCAAGATACTATATGTATTGTCTTGCTGACCTTGCTGATACTTGCAGCCTTCTGCCTTTGCAACCAGTGCAGATCATGATCAGACCGTAAATTCATAGAGTCTGATAATTTATAACCGTTTAAACAATGCCCCGTTCAAATTCAAAGAAGGACGAGGCCAATTTGAAAATACAACAGCTTAAGGGTGAAACACAGATAACATCCAAAACATTTAATAACAGTAAAAATATTAAAAACAATGCAAATCACTTTTTAAAAATATGTCTTTATTTAAAATGTTCTTCTGTCTTCCACTGAAATGTTTAACATGTTTGTAAGGTAACTTACAACTCGAGTATATTGATGTTGTTATAATGCATAATAATATTTAAATATATATTGACTGTTTGCTAAGCAAGTTCAATAAATAATAGTTGAATCATGAGTTGCTAGTATTTCTTCGATTTCAGAATCTTCAGCTGTATTTCCCGTTGCTCCGTATATGACGTCAATATGACGTAATCTACAAGTTCTTTGATTCCTGGAAAATTGCACTGAGTGATCATTTTGAGACTTGTATCTACTATCGTTTTTATGAAAACTTCCATCAGTTATTTTGCTGGAAAGTTACATGAACATTTTATATAAATGTTTACTGAAGCGTCTAACTTAAAACTTAACTAATTTGTCTTACTGAAACACCATTTTTTGTAAGCGCAAAGATCCGAGTTCAAAACCTGGCTCGGGTAAAAAAAAAATTTCTACCTTTATTTTTAGCTC
>JAUMHA010400094.1:0-11300 GCA_032359765.1 Saxidomus gigantea | reverse complement strand
GGATATTTTGTCTTTCAGAAAGTGTTTATAATAGATTGAAATTATTAATACATATGACCGGTTCGGAAAATTATAGGTTTGCGCTATTCCGCCCGAAAGTCCTTCTGTCCGACCGTTATCCGATCTGTATCTTCTGTATGCATGGACTGATCACGATATAACTTCACACAATTGTTACCGCTACCACAGGGGTGTGTACTGCGCAACAATCAACCACCTACTCCCAAAATCAAGGTCACATTTATGCTCAAACACTAATAGATGTAATTTAATTTCTGGTCTGAATCTTCTACATGCATGGAACAATTTTGATATTACTTCACACAATTGTCACCCATACCCTATTGGCGTAACAATAGCAAACCACCAGCCCCAAAGGTAAAGGTCACACGTAGGCTTAAACATTTTTACATGCAATTTTGTTTCTAGTACGCATGGACATATTTTGATATAACGAAATTGTTACCGTTATGCAAAACATTAAGTAACCTGCTCTTTAGGACAAGGTCATGCTTGAGACTTTAAGGGCTCGAACTATGTAAGTTAGTGTTAAACTGCAATATTTCCTGTCCGCTCTGAGTGCATACTTTAAGTCCATGGACCAATCACAATATTGCTTGATGAATGGGTGTCATGCACTGTAACAGGGCAGTTACTTTGAGCAGTAAGTGCAATTTGCATTACACCGTCAATTCCCCTGAACAGTTATGCTAACCAATCAGTCTGTTTGATAATTTTCCCTCCGTTTTTGGTCGGATGACTTTTTCTTATGTTACACAGGGAGTTCTGAGCAGAGGGCAGACGTTTTTCATCGTAAAATAGTTTTTTTACATTCATTTCTTGTAATACTTTGGTATGTATTGGTTTCAACTAGTCAATAAGTTGAATTATTCAGTTAAATTGAATTTTAATTATTGAATATTAATTGAAGATATTCATGTTTTTGAGTAACAGTTGTTTTTAGTTAAGTGTGAGAATGTTTCATGTATCAATCTCTTTCAATCACAATGTTCTGTCGGTCCTGCAATAAAAATATTTTCAAATATTCTATCATTTATGCTTTTGAAGTTATTTTATGTGACACTAGTTTTAGGGAGTGCCTCTTTAAAGTGCAGTACAGGTTTGCAAACTGGGCTTTGTATGAGAAATCTTAATATGAATAATTGCATGTTTTTAGTATTCTCATATGCATTTCAGAGTGTATTCAACGTATTCAGTGGATTCAGTGATTGTCCAGAACGTTGTACATTTGTATAAACGCGATGATGCATGGATTGAAACAGTATCTTTTATTCTTCAGTGTTAAAGTATTGATTACAACAAACGAACCCGAACCTATTTGGATTGTGATCTTCCAATTTCATACAAATAAGAGATAAAGCCCAAGGGAAATATTTGGGACCCAACGTAAATAAACCAGGTGTTAGAAGTGATAGCTCCCTTAGAACGTCCCACATAGAGTCATACTCTAAACATTTGGGTAAGAAGGGGGTGTATAGAAGAGGTATAATACGCTCCTTACTGAACACTTGTACTTTCTTGCCACTAAGCTAGCTTTATGGTGCATTGATAGAGTGTCCGCTTAGGATATTAGAGGTTTGAAGTTCGAATCCCGCTCGGGGCGAAATATTTTTCAAAGGAACAGCACAACAATCAGCCACCTACTTACAAGATCAATATCACATTAAGGGCTCAACATATTTAACATATTATTTTATAAATGTTTTGTGGAACTCACACATGTAGTCCAACAATTTGTACCCATTCCATAGGAAAGTGTCACACTCTGTATAAGGATGTGCCGCAAACATGACTGACCCACCAATTCCCAAGAAAAATGTCACTCAAGGTCTTATACCTTGGTTTATATAGCTGTATCTATTTTGTCACATGTACACTTAAACAAAAACATATGATCATTGATGTTGTATTACCTTTACCATACAATACATGTGTACACCTTTGTTTATAGATTGCTCAAAACCGGAAGGGGACTAATGTATCTTGTTTCACTAAGTGTACGAATGGCAGGATTTTAAAAATATTGTGTAAACGCTTGGATATTTGATGTGTCAAGATATGTGAAGGTCCTAGTGGTAAGGTTCTTGACCTTACTTACCACTTCCTTGTATGTTATTGCGCCTGCCATCCAAGCTGCGGAGCCAATTCAACGAAGAGCCTAAGAAGTCTCGGGAAATTAGTTTTCTGCATTCTTTAGATTTCTCACGAGTATCGTTAGATCTTTAGTTTTAGCTTTGGTCTGAGTCTTTCATGCAACATATTGGATATCATTCTCGGTGCTCGTATTGAAGAGACCTTCTGCATTCTACTGAATAACTTTGAAAATATTTGTGGTTGTTTGTTGTAGTCTCTGGCACCTAGGTTTCTTATGGTGTTGCTGTATTCAAACATGGACTTTGTCGAGGCCCAGAGTCCGACCCTATTTCTCTCTAACGGATTTAAAAGATTAAGCCCATACCGGATGTGTTCTAGATGATTGTCAGACCTCGCGTAAACACATTTTATAATCGTTTGTTAAAGTACGCAAACCATGCCTTGGAACATTCGACAAGTCTAAAGTTTTTGTCAGGGTTGCCAGTTTCTGATGCAGTTATCTTTCTTGGAAAGACAGAAGGGGATAAATAGGGATAAAGACGTTTGCTGTTTTCCTATAGCTGTGACTGCTTCATTGACACTAGGGGCGCGGGTGTATGGAGGTAAACCTCCTTTAGGTCCCTTGTATATAAGCCTGAAGTCGCAAAATGCCTAGGCTTTTACAAGAAGAGGCAATGCAGAGGGCTTGACAACGGAGAGTATATGTACTAGCAGAGGAGACTGCTGTATTCACTTCTTTTCCTTTTCGGTCTAAGAATATCTAAGCAATTCCGTCATACGGAATGAACGATTTCATGCATGTTAAAATTGCTAAACCCAATCGATTATTATAAGAGGTCTTTTTTAAGTTACTGCCTCTTACTAATTAGATCTTTTCTCTAACTTGAGTCAAGCTCAATAGAAAAGCAACACTATTGACATCCGAGTGTGTTTTTTTTGCCACACCTAATACATGTACATCGTCAGCGTCATATTGGAATCCTTTTCGTGTCGTGAGCTGGTTCATGTATTTCTGTATATCTACTCAAGCATGGATAAGAAAAACAACGGCATAGAGCTCATTTTTATTATTCCTGCCTACAAAATTGTCCGTATATAGGTGAACGAAAGAGATATTACACATATAAAATACATATATAAATCAAACAACGCAAGAGAAAGCCAAACAATAGACAAAATGAATAAAACTATGAACAGTGACACAAACAAGTTATCTGTCTCACAAGCATCTACAAATTCTAGTATTTTGCTTCAGCGTCCGACATGAACGAAATAAATTCAATGTAATAAGTTATATACAGTAAACTCGTATATTTTTGAAAAACATGATATCTACCACAGCAAAATTAAGCAAAGCAAACCAACATTCCACAAGTACCACATCATACATGTCTATAGGCAAAACATCATGTCTACTAATTGTGAAAGAGGTTTGTTTGATTTGCTATCGAAATGATCTCTACATCTTATCGCCATACCCTAAATTAGAAACTTTAATGTGTTGTTAACTTTAATAGTTAACATATTTTATCATTGGGTAGCATTGGACATTATTGGTCCTATGTATCCCATATGTGTTATTAATCTTCATGGCCAAGTTCTGATTCAAGCGGATAAAATTACTGTTTAATTTGTGGAATGCATTGTTACTTTTATAATTAAAGTCAAACTGTTTAGTACTGATTAAATACTTATTATCAAAAAAAAGCAAACAACATCACAATATAACTAACTAAGCGCATGTAAAAAGAAAACAATATATAGAGCACTGTACACTGTATATCTACTATAGTTCTCAGAGTAACATTTAGTGTAAACCGCAATTTTGAATAAAAAGAAATTTGAGACCGCAATATGATAATGAAATATGAGTTTGTAGACAATACAATAAATCTACAATCGTATCCTAGTTAGAAAGACAAAATACCAAATGCTTAAAGCCCAAAATTCTAATATAGTTTCTTCAAGTTTAAGAATCATAATATTATGCTGAACATACTTTGTCATTCGACAGTGTATAACAACTCATTGTTTTATCCAGTTTGTATACCGGAAAAAATATCGTAGCTGTAAGTACCATTTCCTGCCCTTTTCTGGCGCCTACTTTATTACAGCGCATACTAAGTAAAACACAAAGGATAAATCGAAACTGATCATTAATGTCACACAGGCAATCACAAACCGCAAATACTACTTAAAGCTGCTTGCTCTCAGTTACCGTTGATTTTTTTTTTCAAAAATATTGATATTCTTATTCATGAATATAACACTGAATGCTAGAATGAAAAAAATAAGCAACAACTAGGTAGTAATTTGCAGAAATCGATTGAAAAGGTCGGTTACACGGCACCGCTACACTTATGTTCATATTGAAATTGCAATGCTTTTGAGTTTGGTAGCGTATTTTTTTTTTAATTTAGAGATAAACGTGACATGAATTTATACTGGAGCCTTTTTATATGACTATATGTTCTAAAATACATGATTTACATCCAGTTTGAAGAACTTATTTTTTTTACCAAAATCTGAGAGCGAGCAGCTTTAATGTAACTATATTGTTCAGTTATAATATAGGCAATATTCATTTTTCTAAGAATAAAGTTAACCATAGGCAATTGTTTTTTTTCTCAATAGTTCATTTATACACCATTGTTGAATGTCTTTCTCAAATACAGGACAGTCAATTTAAATAAGTATCTAATTGTAAAAGAAAAACAACTTCTTGGATGAATTCTTCAAATAGGAACAAAATGATAGCAATATATGACTTTAAAAGATGGTAAATGATGTATCATGTGAAATTATGTTTCAAAGACCTGTTGTAAACTTAAAAAAGTTTTCGTGGCTGACAAAAGCGGTATTACATGTCACAAAATACTATCCAAATGTACATAAACTAATTTGGAGTTTAACAGACACGTCATTAGTCATTGTGAAAGTATAATGATAGTGTACAATGAATAATTTACCTGAAGTTAGAACAGTGTCCAACATTTTTAAAAGAATAAGCTATTTTGAGTTTTTAAAAATCCAATCAAAGAATTTATCAGCAAAGGAAACAACAAAATCGAAGTCTGTTTATTGGAGAAAATCATTAATATCTTAAAAAGGCTTATCAATATATTAGGAATAAACATCACGAAAATTAAGTATATGTAAACAGTCTAATCATGTTTATAATCGCTACACCATTTATTATGAAGAAAACGATATCAAGAGTATCTATTAACTGTCCAAAATCATCATGTAGATTTTGTAAAGAAATTCCTATAGCGACATCATACAGACTGTCATTACAGACAAATATTTAGAAAAAAAAACATTATCTTAAATGTATGAGAACGCTGATCATAAACATTCAAGTGCTTTAAACAATTATTGTGACCTCTTCATTTATAGAGACTATAGAATTTGGAATATAAATAGTAGCTTCCTCGCACTCATTTTCAGAAGATACTAATAGAAAATCACAAGGCTGACTTTCAAGCGTTGAATCGCCGAGTCTGCGATTATATGCAGTGCTCGGAATGGTAGAGGTTTCCTGCGAATTTAACGGAATGCTACTTAATGAGGAAACCTCCATATCCGTGATTTTCCATCGTTCCTCGAAGTTATCTATCTCGTGCTCTAACATTCGCTCCCAGAAGCTATCTTTAATTTCAGACAGTTCGTTCTTATGAGACTTGAAGAACAGTTTCTCTAAAGCAAAAGGTAAGAAGCCACCGCCAAGTGCGACTAATGTTTGAACACCAGATGGAAGATCGCGAACACTCCCTAAAGTGAACACTATAATGAGAACGAATATCAGGAACACAGCGACTATGATAAACTCTCCGAGTGCTTTCAAGTAAAGAATAAATTCAGGTCCAGGACATACTAAATTTGCTTTTGATTTCATATCATGAAAGAACTGTTGAGATATGTATGGGGAAGGAAGTTTTTCGGACAAATCAACGAAAAACACAATACGTTTTGCTTTTAAGTAAAGCGAGTCCTTAGATGAAGAGGAAAAACTGATATCATTTTGTTGCTGACTGGAAAAAGAAGGTATTGAAAAAGCTTCATTTAATACGTCTACTTCATTGTCAGTTTCAAATTTGATATTTCCAACCTGATTTAGAAGTTTTTCTTGGACCTTTGTAGTCAGCAATTTAAAGAAATTGAAATAGCGTGTTTTCACACTATGAAAACTATTGTAACCATATAAAATGAAAAGTAGAATAAGACAAACGTATTTGAAAGCTTTAGAATAGTTAAGGATAAGTCCAATCATCACAGATGTAAAACACTCAATATAAAAGACCACACAAACGTTGGCCATTAACATAAATGATAAAAAAAAATTAAAGCACATAAGCATCGCCCACACAAACCAACCAGTGTCTATCTGTATAGCATGTTTCCTTTCGTCAAAGTGCATAATTAAAACCATGAAATTTTTCATGATGTTTACCAATGGACTAAACACAAAGACAATCACGACAAAGAATGGAACCAGAATTGCCCACAGTGGACACAGAACGCATCCCAAGATTCCAAAGTATTCAAAAGGCATAAGTATCCAAGATGTAAACTTGGAAACAGATTTGGAAAAATCATTGTCTCCAAAAATGCACCAATGGAAAATGTATGTTATGCCGAGACGAAAAGAATCATTTTTAGCATTGTAAACAAGGAAAAACAAAAGTAGGCCAGCTAGCATAACAATATCAAATATAAATATGTATGTGTCCGGGCCGTTAGTAATATCTATACCAAGCGAATCACTCGCGGACTCGACTGCTTTAATGAAGGGATGGTCATACACGTAATAAAATATAACTTTAATCCACCACGGTGATATAAAGATTACAAACAAACACATGTATGTCATACATTTCAGACACTTTGACCAGGTTATACTCGACTTGAATGGCTTACATAAATTTTGCATACAACAACTATTTATTTCGTCATCTTTTCCTCTAATTTCACATTTTACGAATTTCTTGAAGAGAAACCGAAATATTCCCACTGGGTAGGATCCTCCTGCAAAAACCTTGTCTCTTGGTACTTCAAGATCAACCGATGTTAGCTCAAGGCTATGTCTTCCATGCGGAAGTGTCTTTATGAAGTTTTCGAAGTTCGGAATCCGGAGATTTGTTCTTGTATATCCTGAAATAGTTTGATCTGAATTTTGAATCTTATTTATCAAAAGTGAAGTACGTGAGTCCTGTTGGTGTGTTCTATACCTAAAAACTGACTTGGTTTTCAGTATACATTTTGGGATAATGAGAGGGACCAAATATGGCAGAACAAACATTAGGATGTACAAAAATGTCTGAAGAATTTTCATCCATTTTCCCGGCTTTAAAATGTAGCACGTATCTTCCACTCTATCACAACAAGCATAGTCCAACTCTCCTGTTTTGTTGTCATCTTCGATAAAGATCTGAAGATTACACACTTCGAAATAATCAGAGTCATCATCACCGTTTTGTGTTAAATTCCGAAGAATGTAAAATCTAATCGTATTCAAAATTTGATCGAGGGTATAATTTCCATCGAAGCAGTTTAGTGGTTGTTGATCCAAAGTTAACTCAACAGAACTAGTATCAATGGAGAGTAAATATAAAGACTTTGCAATGTAATCTTTAGGAAATAAAAGCAATGACTTCCCAGCTTCTTCAGTAATTAAGATCCACTCTTTTTGGTCATAAACTCCTCCGGGATATCGTTCAGTTAATGGACCTAACTCGCCAGAGATTTCGATGTAAAATGTTATCTTTCTGTTTCCCTCATCTATAAGTTCCTTCACTAGGCCAGGAATATCAGGATTGCGTGGTACAAGTGTACAGTTTGATATGACTGTTGTATTTCCAAACCTCTCCGGTACATCACTTTTCGAAAA
This sequence comes from Saxidomus gigantea, assembly GCA_032359765.1. NCBI lineage: Eukaryota > Metazoa > Mollusca > Bivalvia > Venerida > Veneridae > Saxidomus > Saxidomus gigantea. Next base: position 3,295 of record JAUMHA010400094.1, on the reverse strand, counting down.
TGTGAATAACGAATACAAAGACAACGCAAAAAGCATAGTATATGAATGAAACATTTTGTCAAAACGCTTAGTTTCCTTTGTTGTAAGTAATTTCGAATGGCTATATAAGAAAGGAGTCATTGACATTTCTTTTATATACAACCTTTGTTTAATCACGTGACGTATCTTCAAGGAAAATGTACATGTACATGCAGTATGTTCGTGGAATCAGTACATCAAAAAATTGAAATAACTTTGTACCACTGTCTGTATAGGGTGTTTTCATCGCGGTGTTTTTATTTTCGCTTTATTCGCGGACTTTGATATAACGCGGATTCAACAACCGTGATTTATGTCCATTATTTTGTAGAAATAAAAAATCTTGAAACGGACATTTATTACATGTACTTGAAACGGAAATTTATCAATTGGAACGGGAAGAAAAACATAATGCTTTCATTGTAGATCAATTAAATTTTACCCAATATAAAAGTCCTTAAGAAACGAGAAACAAATAGATAAACTATTCAACTTAGTACGTGGAAATTGTAGTAAATGTCCTGGTTTGTATTTATTCCCCCCGCGAAGAATAACACTAATTAGTAAGCACACGATGAATGCGTGATATACAGTCAATTGTATTTCTCCCTACACTTTATCAGGCGTGTGGACAGTCCATTTTAACCGAATAACTTATTGAACATCTCAGTTTGTTTTTTTACAGTTTATGAAAAGAGTGAACTAGCCACTTTTTGTCTCTCTTTCACTGTTACTGGCGGCTTTAACTTACTGGTTTAATGATATTAAGGGCCTTCCTAAATTGAGAAATATATTTCACTTACAGAATACTGCCTAGTATAAACAGCTTAAATATAAATCACGGATCATACCTTTTGGCCATTTGCATAATGACAAACACAACTTTCTCGCAATAAGGTGTACATTTATCTGTTAATGCACACACTTCCGCGAATCAAAACTCTATTTCGCGTTTTACTTATATGCACGAAATCAACAAACCGCGGTCCGGTAAAATCTTTTTAAAAAGCGGAAAAAAACCCAGCAAATTTAGCCATGTACAGTAGTGGTGATGCCGATATCAAAACTCAGTAAAAATTTAATATAAAAGCATTCGACCAGTACTGTTCAATAAATAAGCTCTATTAAATTGTCTTGGTCTTTTTTAATACTGTATACTTTACCTATAGCGTACAATATATATATTGTATTTACATTTGTATAACTTAATATTAATCGATGTTTGAAATCTTTTAACGATAACTTATTCAACTTGGTAAAATACCATTATTATGAAATAAAACAAATCGTAATTGCATTAAATGCATTCAGCGCATCTGCAATTGTATCGTTCTTTCGCAGTGCTACAGCTAGGCATAGGAATAGTAATACTTAAGGTAGTGGACTCCTAATAAAAACCTCCACTTGAAACTCTTCAATTTTCAAGCACAGGACTATAGATCTTTTGGTTTTTTTTCCAGGCGTAGGTTCGAATCCAGCCAGAATCAAATTTTTTTATAAACTTTTTCTTCTTTGTTTTCATTATTTTGCATTTTTCTACATAGGTTTATATTGTTCTTACACTAAAAAGAAATTAAATATTTCTTACAATTAAGTATTAGCTTATTTGAAGATTTTATTACTTGCAGGCCAGGTTAAAATCGCTGATGGGAAATTTCAACCTATAATTATTTCAAATAGAGATGGTAAAACATTGTAAAATGCTGTTCCCAAAATGTTATAAGGGAATAATTTAAGATTTGAAAATACTCTGGTGCCAGTGGCAACGTTCGAATATTTACATGTATGTGCCGCCCTCTATGTCAAGAGCCACGGAACTTCTCCAGATCTTACTCAGATCGAAAAATGAGGTTTGTTACCATGGAGAGCATCGGAATGAACACGATGATTTGCTGAGCAGTGGAAATGTTAACTAACGAATTGGCCATGGTCCAATGAACCGCACAGGAAGTGGCAAACTGTAAACAAAGGAACACGTGCTCATGACTTGTTTTCAATCTTAAATATTATTTATTGGAATATAAGTGGATTAAAAAGTATGTAGACAGTAGTACATGTACATCGACAGACTTTCTAAAGCATTTTGATATGATTCGTTGACATAAACCTTAGTGTGATTATTAAGGAGCTACGGAAATACTCCGATAAAAATAGCATCCTTTTACAAAAACATCGGTCTTTTATTTACGCCTGATCTGTCATAGTTACGCGCGAAAGCAAAGCTAGCTGCGCAAGAAAATAAGTCCATCAAAAGAATACAAGAATGCCAAAGGAATTTTGGTAACCTTAATCACATTGAAATGTTGATTTTTTATGTTATATATTATTATTGTTATTATCTATTAATATTATGTTACGGTGCAGAGATCTGGGGGTATCAATACTCGCCAGTAATAGACTCACTTCAATCTATTTTTCTAGAAGTAAAGTTTACGACAAATAATGGTACTACTCTCGGTGAATGTGGTCGTCTGCAGCTGTGTCTGGATTATCAAACAAAATTTATGAAAGACTGTCGTATAATATGTTAAAAGCTTTGGACGTTTACGGTAAAAATATTTGGGTTTTTGAGGTTCATTATATGCTTTTTCAATATGGTTTTGGGCCTCGATAGCTCATTGGTTAGGGCGTTCGCATCCGGAACGGTAGGTCCCGAGTTCGAATCCCAGCCGGAGCACGAGGTGTGTCCTTGGGCAAAGACACTGAAATCACACGTGCCTCAGTCTACCCAGCTGCAAATGGGTAGCAGCGCTGAAAAACTTGCTGCCTCTCTCTCGCGAATGTGATAACATCTGGAATGAGTGTTCGAGAGCGTTTAAATAAGCTGCGGAGCTTTCTTCGCAATCGAACTAAAATAAATTCGTATATACTAATACGGTTTTAGTTTTGCTTTGATAGCTCAAGATGTAGGAGACATGAAAGCGTTTGTAACAATTTTCATACGGAGATTATCAGATTGTCTGAAACAAAACTGGCATGGGAGTGTGGAAAATTCTAGTAGATCAGATTATAAAGACATAACAAGTCACTTCTAAGTGTAGACCACTATCTAAGTACGTCCCTTTTCAATTAAGAAAGTCTTTGACACAGTTTAGATGTTCCTGTCACAAATTGAACATCGAAACCGGTGGACATGTTGGGGCGACAAAAGACAAACGAGTTTGTACATACTGCTTAGCAACGAAAAATATTGATGTAACCGAAGACGGGTTTTATGCTTTTTTCTTTTGTGATAGATATGTTACTGAACGACAGGCATATTGTAACAATGAAAATG